>OX439048.1:4888499-5198999 GCA_949317995.1 Acholoe squamosa
CTGCTGCTAAGTATTATAAGCTCATAGTAAAACGAGAACTTTTTCTTAGCCAGAAGCATGAAATTGAAATATTATTAAACTTTAGGAAAACAGACCCTGCTAAATTTTGGGATGCTATACACAAACTTCTACCACATAAAACCAGTAGTACCCTTATTAAACTTAGGAATCGAACTACTAACTTAATTGTTCCTCCTGATGCATGCGCTGAGTATATAAACAGTTTCTTTGTAAATATTGGTGAAGACTTAGCAAAAGCACTACCACCTGGAGAAGGGACACAAGCAGCCAATGTACCATATGGAGATCCAATCTTGAATACAAACCTCATGTATGATATCTCTTACATTGATATGATTAAGATGATAAAAGGAATTAATATCAAGAAACCTTCTGCTATAAAGAATTGTAAATCATATATAATCAAAGATGCCTTCTTCGCCATTGCGGATATAATATTGGTATTATATAATCAATGCCTACGTACTTCGGTATTCCCGACTGTCTGGAAAGCTGGAACTGTAATTCCTCTTTATAAAAAAAGCAAACTCGCTTGATGTAAATGATCTCAGACCTATAAGCTTACTACAAATACCAGGAAAAATCCTGGAAAAGATTGTGTGTAATAGACTCCAGACCTATATGAAGAATTGTAATCTGCTCTGCCCATCACAGCATGGATACAGAACTGGTCATTCTACTCAGTCAGCAATAACGGAACATCTGTCCACTATTATTGATAACATTATATTAAATAAACCTTCATATTGTCTATATTTAGACTATAGAAAAACTTTTGACACTGTCTCACATTCGAAATTATTAGAGAAAATATCTGCTTTAGGTCTTGACTTTGCCACTTGCAAATTCTTTGAAAACTATCTTAATAATAGAACACAAAATACTATTGCAAATGATGTACTGTCCACCTCAAAAAATTTGAAATATGGAGTACCGCAGGGATCAGTTTTAGGTCCTGTGCTGTTTTCAATCTATATTAACTCTCTCCCCACTGTAGGACCTTTTGAAAGCACTCTGTATGCTGACGACGCAGTTATAACCGTAAATACTCCAATGGAAATGGAAAATGCCATAAAAGCAGTGTATAATTGGTGTCTACACAATTCACTTACTGTTAATGAGAAGAAAACTAAATGGATGTTATATAATGGTACAAAAAACGAAAATAGTATATTTATGTTCAAAAATTCTGTATTAGAGAGAGTGTATAATTTCACATACTTAGGTATGACTTCGTATGGGATAGGGATTATAGGGGAGAAACAAAAGAATTACAATTACTACAAAATTGGGCCTTAAGGGTTGTTTATAAAGTTAAATTGGAGGAAAATCCAACCATGACAACAGAACAAATTAAAAATGCAAGTAAATGTATGGAACTTGCTGATAGAAGAGATCAACATCTCTTATTCTATGCCTTTGTCCTGTCAAAATGTGAAAATCTAGTCGACAATAGAAATATACCCACTCGTTTCCACCAAGGAAAAAGATTGTTACTACCACACTGTCTTAAACCTATTGTTATTAGAAGTGCTTTATATAGAGCTTGTGCCAGGTGGAATCAACTAAAAGCAAAATATACAACCATTGAGACCCTATCTGAGTTTAAAAACTCTATTAAGAAAGACTACCCAGACTGTTTCATGTAATAATTCGGGTGATTGTGATATATTAATTCTCATCCTCATCTCATCTCATCATTAATTAATCGCTAATGTCTTTTGAAATATTTGATACGGTATTAATGATATACTGTTAATGCATATTGCAGTTATAGGGCCATTACTAATTTATCAAGACTGTCTTAAATCTGAGTTGATATGAAGGGCGCTTGGTATAACTACCACAATATGTGGGCACCAGGTTTCAATTGCACTTACTCTGTAAATGTAATTATTCCCAATAAACAACTTTAAATCCAGCCGCTATGGAGCAAGCATCCGGAGACCACAGGACCCAAGTGTCGGGACTGCCATGCAACAAGCCCAGGTAGGATTGGTCTTATGTGTCCATTAGTAGCGTCATCAATCGTTCTAGCATGACAATGATGGAATCTACCATCATGTTGCCCAGATACCCATTACATGCCAATGGTAGTGTGCGCCCAGAGTGCTTTGTAAAATGCAATAGTTGAATTTGCAGTCCTTCTTCAAAACCATGTATGGCAGCCTGATTTTTCACAACTTTATTTATCAACCTCTTGACAAAACCCCCCACCAGCCCATTTATCTACCTTAGTCTAACCACAAACCTATCAAACCATTTATTCACACAGCCTTAGAGCCCCAGAGATTAGACATGGAGTCAACTCAGGGTGGACCATTCACAGTCTTTTAGGCCCAAACGGCATCAAAAGTAAGGCCATGGATCTGTTCGAGATCAGAATAACTATCATGGAGCACAAAGACATGATCAAACATATATCCAGCAAAGACCTATGTGTATACCTAAACAACAAAACAGTTCAAAAGGAGCTCACCCTACAAGACCCCATTGTATTATCGCCCACCAAGGCCATGATATTTGACCTATGCAAAGATTTCCCCACAGTCCCATTATGGGATAGATTCAGTGAGGAAACATCAAGCTACATTGCACTTCTATGTGCCAGAACTCTGATTACCTCAGCCACTGAACGAGCTACCAAGATATGAAACAGGTATTGGCAGATATAATGTCATAATCCAATCCACAAATCTTCAGACCCAGCTGGCAGCGTTTGAAATGGCCAAATACGCCCCTTATATAGTCAAAAACTATCAACCCTGAATTGACCCATTTCCCCCCCCCTACACATTACAATGTGAAGAATCAATTACCTTCCTTCAAATTCCTTTTTTTCTTTCTTTCTTTTTCTCTCATGTCAATTTTTTTTTATATTATTTATATGACTAAGTAGAGACATCCTTGCTAGTTAAGATATCAGCCTAGCAACCTGATAACCTTTTAAATAACACGTCCCAAAGCGCCACAATCACACTGCACACACCCAAGCAACCACCCCCCCCCCCCACATGTATAGGACGCCCACCGCCCAATCAACACAAACACACCTCACACAAAGCCAACTCCCCAACCCAAACCCCTTAAAGACCCGCCCCACCCCAACCATACAGTCCTATCTCAGCCTCATATGAACCATTTCTCACAAGCTTATCTAAATTTCTATTTTTAGGATAGCGGCCTCCTTGGCAGCACTCTTCCTAATTACGTGCGCCCAGACCCAACAGTCAGGAGCACAGGATTTTGTAACCAAAAGAGAAACTATCTTCAGGCCGAATTATGGCATTTTATTCACTAAAATGCCCCAGAAAATGATCTCAGGATATATGAATTACCCATTAGTTTTCGCTTTAGACCTATCTTTTAATCAAACCTTGCAGCGACCCGACAAATTAACCTCCCTAATCAGCAGAAATGCCCCAAATTTCATCTTGGAAACCGCCCAATCTTTAGACCTAATTTTGGCAAAACTCTACCAGAACTCTCAAAAATCCTTAGCCCTGTTAATAAAATTTTTGGAGCATCCCCAAACCAGAATACCCAGAGGCGCCCCAGGACAGATCATAGGTGATATTTTGAGAGCATCAATTGGCTTGAGCACGCAACCTGAAGTAGACTTGTTAAATTCTGAAATGTCCGACTTGGAAAGAGCCCTGGCTACTAAATTAGCCACACATTTTCTTTTGAACATTTCTGAATTTAATTATCAATCTCTGAGCATTTTCTCTAGCATACAAAATAACACGGATGACGCCCTGTCCTTGCTCAGCTCTAACCTCCAGCTCTTGAGTAATAATGTATCAAATATCTTATTCAACCTGGAACAACAAAACAGACAAGACACCTATTATTCGATGTTATTTACCGCAGCTAACTCTCAAATTGAAGCGCTAATGAACCTGCAAAATGATTTAGACACCCTTCTAGACTCACTAACCACTCTAATGAAAGGTGAGGTACCTCCAAAATTAATTCCCCATAAAGTTATGGAAGATGGACTTAATAATCTATCAAGCTCCTTGTATGAAGCCCATAACGGTAACTCGATTCTAGATGTACCTACCGGCTTCTACTACAAGAGGAGAGTGCATGTGCACTGGCAGGACCAAAACAAACTTTACATCACAGTACCTATACCAATAGGACTGGGAGACAACATTTACTCCATATATAGGGCGGAGGCCTTTCCAGTCCTATTTGATACCACCAATGTAAACACTACTGGGTTTACACAAGTACAGCCTTTGCCTGATTACATAGCTGTATCTGTGTCCCAGTCACACTACATTGAACTTGACCACTCCGACTTAGATCTATGTGATGTAAATGTTTTTATTACATGCAACCTGCCCCTGCCCATGTTATCTCCCAGGTACCCCACCTGCAGCTTATCCCTATTTTTAGACCTACCAGACGCTGAACATCACACCTGCAATTTCCAGGCCCACATGACAACACAAATTCCTAACATTGCTAAGCCCATCTCCCAAAGCTCCTATATGCTGATCACTAGCACTTCACCTTCAATAATGCAATGCTCAAACTCAGGCCAAATCGAAATAAAAAATGCAGCCTACTGTATTATTTCAGTGCCATGCCTCTGCTCACTTAATAACAGAGGCATAATGATTAATTCCGATCTATCCTGCGCCCAAAACTTTACTTTAGAACCTATCGCCAAAGTGCCCCTCAACTTGCCCCTATGGCGGCATTTTGGTAACCCGCCAAACAACATATCAGGAGTAACCATAGCAACCACCCCGACCCATTTAGACCTACCAAATTTTCAGCGCCTGAAGCGCCTCCACAACCGAAAAAATCCTACCCCTATTCAAAGACATTTTAAACTTAAAAGGCGCTGCCACCAAAATTCATGATAAATCATCCATCCTGAGCACTAACTCACTCATACATCTAGGATATCACCTGGAGTTTTCCCTTGGTTACACTTGTTGTCGCCAGCCATCGCCATCTTGTGTTGCTTGATCACGTGCCGTGTGCACATGCGCGTAGTATACTTAGCCCAATTAATGACCATTCACAGTCGAGCAACGATGGCTGACGCAGCGTCTTGGAACAAGCTAAAAGAAATGATCAAAAACACCAACCAAAATTGGCCTACGCGGACCACACCCCAGGAGATTACAACACCTGACTGGATTCAAATGCCAGGAAGGTATGACTCTATGATTGCCTTCCTAGGCATCATCCTCAGCTTGCTATTCATCAGAGCGGCAGGGAGACGCTGTCTTAGGCATTGGCCCTATGGCAGACAGGAGCCCGCCCCCGGCACCCCAAGATTCGTGCTGAAGATGCACTCTGGAGGGCACACATATGCTTTTCCAGTGGGATTAATGGTGTATGGACGGAACCTTTGGCCAGCCTCCATCTTGGCACCCAAACTAGCACCACCCAGGTTAACTTTCCCCCTAGCCCGTCATCTTGATGCGCATTGGAAGTCAGAGGTCGGAATGATCATTGGTGGAAGACTGAGGACGGTGAAGCTAGAGAGGTACCCCAGTTGCCCTTTGCTCTGGCGCATTCCCCTCGCAATCATCCTCAGATCCAGACCCCACACGGTCACCCTGGCCATTGTACATTGTACAGTGAATATGAACTATCGGCCAGCTTCAAACCAGTGGCACCTATGACACGGAGAAAAGACCTACTCAGGCGGGAAGCCCCTAAAGCCTCCACCAGTGGGACAACTCCAGCAGACATGGCCCTGCTACAATTCAGAGAAACCCAACCACCCAAGGATCTATACTTATTCGACCCTACACTGACTGAGAGGGACATTAACACCATGGATGGTAGGTTTTTCATGTTTTAAACCGTTAGTTTCGGCTGATGTGGGGATCGTTGAGAACGCTCAGCATCCTCAGCGACCTCCACCGGCCACCCCCCGAGGTTCCTCCCATAATGGACTGTCCCCAGCACCCACAAGCCCGGCGACAACACTGGACGGTACCACCACCCTTATGTGGGGATGGCAGGTGCTGAGCAGCGTTGCATAGTAGACCGGATAGCCGAGATCCCCGAGACCCCCCAAGGACCCCCCATAGGGCCCCATCCCGACCTAATACCTAAAACCATGCCCACAAATCGCAATACCCAGCCGTTGTTTCACTTTATACCTCACTAAACCTTATCAATGACGACGCAAAACCTTTTTACAACCTATAAGTGCAATCATAGCGTCTACACAAAATTTTCGCGCCATTCGCGACCCGGCGTCACCATTTTTAAAGGGCTTTGTGATATGCAAATGTTGGTTAGTTTCGGTCACATGATCATTCTGACTTGATACATTGGCTGAAAACAACAACATCAACACGTGCAAATAACCTGAGCATCATGATAAAAGGGGTTACTCACGTCCTTCCTAAAAACCATTCACTGCCGGCACCTGAGGCGCCAGCTGTAGGTATGTGACCTGATGAATCCTGCAAGAAAACAAATCCAAAATTAAGTTACCAAAACTCCCAAACAAAATTCTCTTATTCAAAATCCCAAAGAAAATTCACACGGCCACTTGTTTAAAATTACTTACGTCCCATCCTCGTTGATGAAGACGGTGATCAGCAGGGCACAACCGTCAGGGAAATACAGGATGCCCTGTACAATCTCCATCTTGCGTAACTACTGATAAGATAGCCGGCACCCATCCTTATATAGGGCCAAGGATATAGGCATCAAAACTCAAAATTTAATTCAAAATTTCCAACCCTCACCTTTAGAGTTCACTAACAAGTTTTATGCCAGAATGTCAAAACTCAAACCTTTTTCGAGACCTTTCAACCACTGTATGGAACTTTAGGCCGCTGTTTGAAATATTTTTCAGAATTTTTATCTGAATAATCAGGTTCGGCACGGTGAAGCGACAGCTCGGTACCGCCACCCAGCGTAATACAAATAAACCAACTGAGCTTGCTTAGTTACACTTACTCGCGTTCTATTCTTACAATCAAATTGAGCTCTGTGAAGTTAATATTATGTGTCAAATAGCAGAAATTTATCGCACTTATTGGTTATCCTGTATTGACAAGGCCACCAGCTGACCCAAGCAGGATTTTACACCTCTGTTAATGGTTTGTTTTCACGGCTCTCTTCCCTACAGACCCCTCCTCTGGAGATCTGGCAGCCCCACCATCCGTCGGCCCTCCAGCCCTGAAGTGCACAGACAGGCCAGGGCAATCATTGTCAAAGAGGGCAAAAGAAGGAAGAAGCAGGAGGGAAGAGGTCAAACAAAATCCAACCCCACCAGCCGCGGACCCCGAGCCCCAGCAGCAACCTCCACCAGCCAGTGAAGGGAGCCAGTTAGAAAGCCCCCTCTAACACCCAGGTGAACCTATGTGTCGGCAGCCTGTAGGCCTGGTACACCCATGCCACCAACCTACAGGCACAACAACAACTACTGCCGCCACATCAATGGGCAGGTATCCGCTGCCAGACTTTGTATACCGTGTTACCATCAACCAAACGGGTTCCTGTGCCCTTGTGCTTATGACAACAAACTTAAGCCAAGCGGCAACAGGCAAAGACCTACACCCAGAACCATGTGGAAGCCCATGCCAGCTCGACCGACCCCTACCACAGAGACGGATTCCGCCTCCGACGACGGCTCAGATGTGGCCACAGCTGGTGACTTAGCATCAGTATACTTGGACTTTTCTGACATTACTATCTCAAAATTCAGGCCCATTAGATCCAGGACCCATCGCAAAGCTGAGGGCAGATTAAAAAATTTCAACATCAAAGAACATCAAAACCTACCTCCAAACAGCATACACCCACATCGATATTTCAGAACACATAAATAGACACTTCACAGAATCAATTTTTGTACTACCACTTTTTGGACCCTAGCCACTGAGACACGATTGTAAACAGCCCCCCCCCATGCCTATACGTATTACTTGTTCTCTGAAAATGTAAAAGTTTTTTTTTCTCGGCACGTCGAATCCTTTTCACTGGATTCTTTAAAAGCCTGTTTTCCTTAGGCCAATGTATATATTAGTTTAAGATTTTCCCTTTTAATGAACGTTATGAGACATAAACCAAAATGGCCTTCTGGTTTACGTCTCTAAGCGCTATAAGGTTCATCACCTTCACCACTGTCTTTTCAAACTCAGCCATGACATGTATTTATGAGTTTTAGTCAAATTAGTCATCTTTAGCAATAAGTTCCATATGTATCCCATTTCTGTATATTTTCGTAAAAGTTACCATGTTTCTAGTCAACAGTAACACTGAATACCACCTTGACTCATACCTTATATTGGATTGCATACAGACCTTACACAACTTCAGTCGTGAGCCTTGGTAGTGTGGAGCCAAAAAAAAAATTATCACCCTTGTGTTGATTATTGACCCCACAGTACCAAGAATCACCAAACTTGGTTAATTTTCATCTGGATATATTTCATTGCATATTAAGGTATAAAAACCAACATGTTATCAAACCAGGAAAACTTTTATTTTCCCACATTAACAAACCGGTACATATATATTTTAAGCATTGTACATATCCTGCATTTATAACCTGTGTACATAGATTAAGTCACTTGATCCACACAAACTGTATTTTTGTAATTCCATAAAGGAACCTTTTTTTTTATACCACATATAATGTCAAACTCATCAGGTTTTCACCAAAATCCTGTATTTGTATCATAATACCCATAATTGTCAATGGACTTGGCAAAGCCTTATTCTTCTGCTTATTTTTCTCCCTTTACACTCGTGCAGAGACGAGTAGGAATGTGGGGATTTGTCAATGGACCATTCTAGGTATTATTATTATTTTTCATATTTACTAATTTCTTCGCCATATAAAACCTAGGCTCTGCTCACGATCCACACTCAACAATCTCCTGTATTCCCCAACAGGAACCAGGATCCATAAGTTATCACGAACCCACTTCCTCCATGAGACTCTGTGACATAAGGTAGACGGATGTAATAACATTCCAATCATATCTACACCCACACAGCCCCGCTGGAGGATGTGGGATCCACCTGTGGTGCCATATTTGGAATGAGAGGATAGTTCACAATCTCCTCTCAATCCTCATTAACATGATTAACCCACAGGTGGCAATCTCTCCCTATGACACGTATCTCTATTTTATTGAGCCACGTGTGTAGAATATTTCACAATACTGTGAGCTGCTCAAGCCCTTTATATAAAAGGCAGCTTGAGCAGCTCCCAATCATCTCTCCCAACTTACACCTTACACCTATACCTAGAACCTACGACAGGTTGAGCTATAGGATCGGAGGCAGAGCTTAGATATGGGCGAGTGTTATCATTGTTACCACCTTTATGAAACACTCATGTCAGCTATGCAATAAAAGGATCAAATGAACTTGGATTCCGTGTACATTCACTTCACCACATGTAACCGTCCGTTGACACAATTTAAATGGCTCTACTACCTGAATCAACATTGCTAAATCCTTGATTAGCACTGAATATAACAGCTGGTAAGATTGATCCAGCAGCAAAACCCATAGAAAGGGTGACGTCTCAAGGTACGGTATACCTACCCTACAGTAATGCCAGCATGTGATGGGCTATTACAGGCGCAGGGGAAAGAGGGGTTTTATGTGCTAATGTTGCATCCTTGGGAATCATTAAATATTGTGACCAGTCCAGATTTTCCACCATTAAATTAATAATCTTTCTACACCCTCCACCCCTGCTTAAATGATTAGATTAGAGGAAACCCTTATCTAGCGTCAAGTGGCACAGCCATGTCAAAGTCCCACAGCTCATTTGGGAAAAAAGAAACGAATGAGTAATTCATCTCCAAGGGTTTTATTGACTCCAATCCTCAGTTTCCAATGTCTGATGCATCAATAATTATTCAATGGCTTTAAACACAACATCATTTCTCAATCACAACTCCACCATGTTTCCAAGATGACATTATAACTCCAGAAAATGTGAATAACAGGCTCCATGGCCGATGGTAAGCCATTCAAATCCAGACTAGAATCTCATCACCAGGTGCTTTAGGCATGCATCCGATAGTTACAACCAATAATACAAATATAATCACCAGCTTTCATTCATAATGTATCATTGTAACCCTGTAGTGAGAGGGACAGAGATAGAGAGAGAGCTATCAACAATGAATAGAGATGGATGGATCTTCCCTATCCTCACAATCCCAAGTATTCAAGTGGTACCCCAATGGGCCCTGACTTACACTGGGATCCTTAGAGAGTACTCCAGAAGGTGTAAATATCCACATGAAACAGGCCTTTTTAAAATTCTCAATCTATTCCAATTGCAAAGCTGCCGAATAAAATATCTACCCACTTTTGATTCCAGGTCGAACTGCTGATCCCAATGTCTTGAGCACAATTCGTGCTCCCCTACCCCTACACGGGCCTTATATACTCACTGTCTACTGGCGGTTTTGGATTTTCTCAACCTTACACCACTTGGACTTCCACCCCTGACGTTGCTCTTGTGGATCATTTAGAGTGGGATAGAGTGCCACACCCTATGAGGACATAATCTTTGCTACCAGTGCGACCAGCCTCCCGGGCCCTCAGGCCTATAAGGACTTAATCTACCAAGAAACACCCTCAGGTCGACACTCCCCTGGAACCGTGAACACTCGATACCCTATAAGAGTGTATCGTGACCATGGTAACTTGGATCTCTAATGTGTTCTTCCCCTGTGTATCCCTGGTACTCTATAGGATCGTATCCAGTCATTGATTACTTACTAGTTCTATAGGGTAGTAACTCCCACAACTCTTACACTGCCAAACATACATCCAATCTGCCTATAGGAGTGTACCCCTTTACTGATCAGTTAGTGCAGACACTGAATACCCAGCGAACTCTGCTCCATCAGACTGCTAGTCCCACTACATAAGCTCACATGTTATTTCTAACATTTTGTCCACACTCTTGGCCTTATGGCCTCAGTGTTGTCCGTACTCCCTAGGACGGTGTGTCCTTAATACATACTATGATGCCAGCTTCTTTAAATATATTCAATATCACTCAATTCAATTGTTATTATCTTGGGCTAACTATTAAAGACTCATTTCCCTATTGTCTTTATATCTGGTGTATCTTTTTCTTCCCTGAAATTCCCCGTAGCACAATGACATGTCCCCCTCCTCCACCACACATCAATCATCCAGAGCAACATGCATTCTGCATTTCCCAACATGATGCAACCAGACGTGGCCAATATGACTTCCATTCATACAGAGCAATCATACCAGAGTCATTCTGCCATATGCCATCGACCCGTCCCCACCACACCTCCTCCAAATTGAATGCCTTTCTCGAGACATGTAGGTACATATATCATTAATGGAGAGCTCTGTTCAAAATATCTAAGCTTAATGGCATGCAGTTCAGATTCTATGGCTTAACAGAGTGAGTAGGCTGAGAGCACTTTTTCTGTGCCATATTTTATTGAGCCACGTGTGTAGAATATTTCACAATACTGTGAGCTGCTCAAGCCCTTTATATAAAAGGCAGCTTGAGCAGCTCCCAATCATCTCTCCCAACTTACACCTTACACCTATACCTAGAACCTACGACAGGTTGAGCTATAGGATCGGAGGCAGAGCTTAGATATGGGCGAGTGTTATCATTGTTACCACCTTTATGAAACACTCATGTCAGCTATGCAATAAAAGGATCAAATGAACTTGGATTCCGTGTACATTCACTTCACCACATGTAACCGTCCGTTGACACAATTTAAATGGCTCTACTACCTGAATCAACATTGCTAAATCCTTGATTAGCACTGAATATAACAGCTGGTAAGATTGATCCAGCAGCAAAACCCATAGAAAGGGTGACGTCTCAAGGTACGGTATACCTACCCTACAGTAATGCCAGCATGTGATGGGCTATTACAGGCGCAGGGGAAAGAGGGGTTTTATGTGCTAATGTTGCATCCTTGGGAATCATTAAATATTGTGACCAGTCCAGATTTTCCACCATTAAATTAATAATCTTTCTACACCCTCCACCCCTGCTTAAATGATTAGATTAGAGGAAACCCTTATCTAGCGTCAAGTGGCACAGCCATGTCAAAGTCCCACAGCTCATTTGGGAAAAAAGAAACGAATGAGTAATTCATCTCCAAGGGTTTTATTGACTCCAATCCTCAGTTTCCAATGTCTGATGCATCAATAATTATTCAATGGCTTTAAACACAACATCATTTCTCAATCACAACTCCACCATGTTTCCAAGATGACATTATAACTCCAGAAAATGTGAATAACAGGCTCCATGGCCGATGGTAAGCCATTCAAATCCAGACTAGAATCTCATCACCAGGTGCTTAAGGCATGCATCCGATAGTTACAACCAATAATACAAATATAATCACCAGCTTTCATTCATAATGTATCATTGTAACCCTGTAGTGAGAGGGACAGAGATAGAGAGAGAGCTATCAACAATGAATAGAGATGGATGGATCTTCCCTATCCTCACAATCCCAAGTATTCAAGTGGTAGCCCCAATGGGCCCTGACTTACACTGGGATCCTTAGAGAGTACTCCAGAAGGTGTAAATATCCACATGAAACAGGCCTTTTTAAAATTCTCAATCTATTCCAATTGCAAAGCTGCCGAATAAAATATCTACCCACTTTTGATTCCAGGTCGAACTGCTGATCCCAATGTCTTGAGCACAATTCGTGCTCCCCTACCCCTACACGGGCCTTATATACTCACTGTCTACTGGCGGTTTTGGATTTTCTCAACCTTACACCACTTGGACTTCCACCCCTGACGTTGCTCTTGTGGATCATTTAGAGTGGGATAGAGTGCCACACCCTATGAGGACATAATCTTTGCTACCAGTGCGACCAGCCTCCCGGGCCCTCAGGCCTATAAGGACTTAATCTACCAAGAAACACCCTCAGGTCGACACTCCCCTGGAACCGTGAACACTCGATACCCTATAAGAGTGTATCGTGACCATGGTAACTTGGATCTCTAATGTGTTCTTCCCCTGTGTATCCATGGTTTAGGCTAGGTTAGTTGATCAGAAAATGCAGCATCCCAATTTTCTCTATCTACTTGTACTGATGAGATATATCATCATAAAGATAATGTTCTGATAAGAAAATTTGATAATTCAGACAGAATTCCAATTGTAATATCTCAGCATTCCTTGTATCAATTTTGATGAAATAAAGTGCATATTGTAGGAAATACAAAATACTTTTAAAGTTTTGGTAGAGGTTGGATGTAAGAAAACATTATTTCAGGTTACCATGGCAACCAAAATAGGCAAAAGCAATGTTTTTAGCAAAAGTCTGACATACCTGTTGCCATGGTAACCAACCTAATTGACCAACAACGAATCAAAATTCACTGATAAGTTTGATGCCATTTTGTTGAGCATGAAATAATATATAAAATCGATAATCACCCAAAATATTGTATTATTTGACATTTTTCATGATTTTTCAGCTTAAATACTTATAAAATCTAGGGAAAACTTTTAGGGTATTATATATTTCCTATTGAGTTTGCAAGACTACCATGTAAGAAGTATCAGAGGTAGAGACTTATTCTTTGGAGACCACAGAGAACCCAAGTCACCCTATAAGTATAAGAAAAATCTAGGCATTTCAGTGGAAATTAAGGAAGATACAGGGTATTCAATATCGGTCAGAAATCGGCCAAAATCAGCCTAAACTACGCATGAATGCGTAATCGGTAAAGGAAGAGTTAAACATCTTGATGCATGTAAAGACTGCACCCTGCCTTGAAGATCCTGATGCATGTAAAGGCTCCACCCTGCCATGAAAGTCTTGATGCATGTAAAGGCTGCACCCTGCCATAAAGGTCTCGATGCATGTAAAGGCTGCACCCTGCCATGAAAGTCTTGATGCATGTAAAGGCTGCACCCTGCCATGAAGGTCCTGATGTATGTAAAGGCTGCACCCTGCCATGAAAGTCCCGATGCATGTAAAGGCTGCACCCTGCCATGAAGGATCTGATGTATGCAAAGGCTGTACCCTGCCATTAAAGTCTTGATGCATGTAAAGGCTGCACCCTGCCATGAAGGATCTGATGTATGCAAAGGCTGCACCCTGCCATGAAGGTCCTGATGTATGTAAAGGCTGCACCCTGCCATGAAGGTCCCGATGCATGTAAAGGCTGTGCCCTGCCATGAAGGATCTGATGTAAGCAAAGGCTGCACCCTGCCATGAAGGTCCTGATGTATGTAAAGGCTGCACCCTGCCATGAAAGTCCTGATGCATGTAAAGGCTGCACGCTGCCATGAAGGTCCTGATGCATGTAAAGGCTGCACCCTGCCATGAAGGTCCTGATGTATGTAAAGGCTGCACGCTGCCATGAAGGTCCTGATGTATGTAAAGGCTGCACCCTGCCATGAAGGTCCTGATGTATGTAAAGGCTGCACGCTGCCATGAAGGTCCTGATGCATGTAAAGGCTGCACCCTGCCATGAAGGATCTGATGTATGCAAAGGCTGCACCCTGCCATAAAAGTCTTGATGCATGTAAAGGTTGCACCCTGCCATGAAGGTCCTGATGCATGTAAAGGCTGCACCCTGCCATGAAAGTCTTGATGCATGTAAAGGCTGCACCCTGCCATGAAGGTCTTGATGCATGTAAAGGCTGCACTCTGCCATGAAGGTCCTGATGCATGTAAAGGCTGCAACCTACCATGGAGGACTCAATGCATGTAAAGGCTCCACCCTGCCTTGAAGGTCTTGATGCATGTAAAGGCTGCACCCTGCCATGAAAGTCTTGATGCATGTAAAGGCTCCACCCTGCCATGAAAGTCTTGATGCATGTAAAGGCTGCACCCTGCCATGAAGGTCTTGATGCATGTAAAGGCTGCACCCCGCCATGAAGGTCCTGATGTATGTAAAGGCTGCACCCTGCCATGAAGGTCCTGATGCATGTAAAGGCTCCACCCTGCCTTAAAGGTCTTGATGCATGTAAAGGCTGCACCCTGCCATGAAGGTCCTGATGTATGTAAAGGCTGCACCCTGCCATGAAAGTCCCGATGCATGTAAAGGCTGCACCCTGCCATGAAGGATCTGATGTATGCAAAGGCTGCACCCTGCCATGAAGGTCCTGATGTATGTAAAGGCTGCACCCTGCCATGAAGGTCCCAATGCATGTAAAGGCTGTGCCCTGCCATGAAGGATCTGATGTAAGCAAAGGCTGCACCCTGCCATGAAGGTCCTGATGTATGTAAAGGCTGCACGCTGCCATGAAGGTCCTGATGCATGTAAAGGCTGCACCCTGCCATGAAGGATCTGATGTATGCAAAGGCTGCACCCTGCCATAAAAGTCTTGATGCATGTAAAGGTTGCACCCTGCCATGAAGGTCCTGATGCATGTAAAGGCTGCACCCTGCCATGAAAGTCTTGATGCATGTAAAGGCTGCACCCTGCCATGAAGGTCTTGATGCATGTAAAGGCTGCACTCTGCCATGAAGGTCCTGATGCATGTAAAGGCTGCAACCTACCATGGAGGACTCAATGCATGTAAAGGCTCCACCCTGCCTTGAAGGTCTTGATGCATGTAAAGGCTGCACCCTGCCATGAAAGTCTTGATGCATGTAAAGGCTCCACCCTGCCATGAAAGTCTTGATGCATGTAAAGGCTGCACCCTGCCATGAAGGTCTTGATGCATGTAAAGGCTGCACCCTGCCATGAAGGTCCTGATGTATGTAAAGGCTGCACCCTGCCATGAAGGTCCTGATGCATGTAAAGGCTCCACCCTGCCTTAAAGGTCTTGATGCGTGTAAAGGCTGCAACCTACCATGGAGGACTCGATGCATGTAAAGGCTCCACCTGGCCTTGAAGGTCTTGATGCATGTAAAAGCTGCACCCTGCCATAAAGGTCTCCATGCATGTTAAGGGGGGTGGGTTGGGGTATACAAAAGAAAATATTGCTGCTATTTGCTGACCTTTTGTATTTGAATATTGGCACGATGCACCAATGAAGTAACAGCAAGCAGACTTCCAGTACTTCATTGGTGCATCATAATAGTGACCAATCAGAATTATGCACTCCTGCGTTCGTAGCCATTAAAGGGTTAAAGGGCTAAGAAGGGTTAAGATGACTATGGGAGCTGCCATCTTGATGTGGCCCTCCCATGTTAAGGCATCCATCTTGAACCAGTGCTGCCACCTAGGGAGACACCTGTTAGTCACAGTTGCCATAGACTGCAGTTTGAGCTGTACATCATGGTGGTAACCATGGTAATATGCTGGTAACCATGGTAAATCAGCCAGAACAAACCCCCTTTACAATGTCAGGTGTCCCAAGAGTTGTGCTCTGGCATATTGTGCACCAAATGCATCCTATGTTAAACACTGTACAGTACAGCCCAAATCCAAATGAATGCCGCTATTAGATTTTTATAAACAGTGATTGTCTAGTTCCTTTCATTATCAGTACTAACTAGCCCCACTGAGGTATCCTTGATTATATAAACATTTAAAGGATCTACTTATATAATTAAAACATGTTAGACTCCTTGCTCAAGCAATGCAACACATTAGCAGATGTACTGATTAGTATGCCAGAATATTTATAATTGATGTAAAAGGATTAGCAAAATAAGGCATCATGAATAGAGGGTTACCTTTTCCTTCAACACAATGATTTGGAAGGTATTGTATGCTGGATCTAGATGACTAAGCCAGAGGGATTCCATACTCCATAAAATGTTTGTGCCAGAAAACTAGTATTCATATTAAGCGTTTAATCAATGTTATGAGACAGCGAGAGTGGGTTTATGGGTTCGATATTCCACGACCCATGCAGCCCATGAGTGCTGTCTCATAACATTGATTAAAGCGTTTATCTAACAGATTCCTCCATTTTGTATTAATTTCTTACCTTATAACCCTTTAATAAAGCCAGGAGAAGATATATTGTTAGGCCGAGTGATAGAAAAATAATCCTCGCCATGTTCTCAGCGGAAGTCGTCCTGTGCTTTCTTGTCCATATTAATGATCAATTTCTTACGTTGAAATGTTATTAACCTTTTAACCTATCTATTCTTTACTACATGGTGCTAAGGATTATTCTCACCATGTTTCAATGCCATTCTGGTCTGTATAGAGGCCAAATACCAACAAATTCTCTTTAAATCGAAGAGAAAACCAAGCCGGGCCGTGTTGATACTCTGAAAGTAGACCGGATGTTGGTGTGTGACACACTTATGGGTCAAAGGTCAGCAAGCTGCAATGGCAGGTGCCAAGACGTATCGCTATAGAAAATCATTGGATTCTTATTCATTTCAAATAATATGGAGAATTTAGGCATGGCATGTTCATCTAGGATATCTAAGGATGTTTCACTGTTAATAACTGGACATGGCACCATTGGATTCTATGCTAACGAGGTGTGCAAACATCAGGTATGTCAGACAACTTATTCAAATCCTTCATGTACATTAGTTTTTAGTACGGTTGGCTTGGTATAGTGGACAACGAGTCCAGCGGGTCTTGCACAGCGACCGGGGATCGATTCCCATAGAGCCCTGAATGGTTTTAACTGGAAATGTATGGCGAGGGTGATTTTGTATCCTTCTCCAATTTACTAACATGTCCAGGTAGAAGCCATCACCTTCTTGAAGACAAACAAAAGGTCTCAGAGTAGGGTTATGGCTGGATAATGCACAGGGGTTTGACCAAAAAAGCACTGTAGTTAGCACATTGCACTCAGCCGTCAGAGGTGGGCGGACCGAGTCCCGGTCCGGGCGCATCTTTTTTTTGCCGTGTGCGCTGTAGCTGTTCGCTGCTGGGCGACGAGGTGTATGTACCGATTGAACACAAACATAACCATGAGACTCATTCAAAGCAAGCCAAGCCGAGACGGGCGCTGTAGCTGTCCGCTGCCGAGGGCCGAGGTGCAGGCTAACACGGTCTGGGCCCATCTTTTTTTCGCCGTGTGCCCGCTGCCATAACCGAGAGATGCATTCAAACAAAGCCAAGCCTAGCCGGGCGCTGTAGCTGTCCGCTGCCTGGTGCTGAGCGCCAAGGTGTATGTACCGATCATGAACACACAATGGCTGGCTTCGAGTCCCGGGGAAGGGGAACAATTTTTGTTTTCAACTTGAATTTATTGGTATTCTATTGATTATCTATTGGTTTCGTGGAATAAAATAAGTAGTCAATAAGTAGTCAATGTGTGTGTTAGCAAAGGCTAATTACACTTGGGCTACACCCTCGTGTAATTATCATTCACTAACACACACGCGTCATGAATTATCCATTGATTACTTGTTCATTAAAATTTAATAGAGTTTAAGAGAGTATACAATCTCTCACAGAGGAAAATATATAAATAATTATTTTCTTTACAGGTGGCATTAGATGAGTCATACATATTTGTCACTATTTGTATTTGTGAAATTAGATCAACTTCTGGTGAAGCAGAATTATCTTTGCCAAAATATGCCTGGCAAGGGTGAGCAGTTAAATATATCAGAGATGGAGGATGGGGCTGGCAAATCCTTTAAGTATCATCTTTATGTTTCAAATTTCAATAGCATATATATATATATATATATATATATATATATATATATATATATATATATATATATATAGGTGCAAAGGGGCCTGGAACTGTGAACCAGACCCCAGACTACTTGGTGTCACTTAAGAAGTACTGCACCAAAGCATTTCTCAACATGGTACAAACACAGTCTCTGCGTTTGTATACCCTCAAAATTAAAGCGGGGGTTGTAGGTAATGAGCTATACAACCGCTCTCTATCATCAGTACTTAGTGAAGAAATTACATAGGGTTTGGTTGGGCAGTCATAGCAGTGGTGTTATTAGTGACCACTAGATGTGTAATGACATTACTTAGAGTGAGGTATCCCATTACGATTTGAAGGGATCTAGTTGTACCATCTTGAGAAATGCCTTCTAGGCTATTTGGGACCACTTAAGAAGTAGTGCCAAATAATTACCTAGTATGAGTTACACCCTTGCATCAAGTATGTTAATCTTAATTGAATTCCATGTATTCCTTTACAGACTCAATCTCACCCACATGCATTCTAGGGAATACCTCCCTCACGTTTAGGTATTATGGGTCCCCATTTAGTGGGGAAGATTACCACGTGAGATACCTGCTACATCTCACCTCTACAGCAACCAGAAGCTCAAACTACTTTTAACCAATATGCCTGTAAGCGAGCGAGGACTCTCAGTATTGGTCACAATGGACCCAGCTTGTCATAGACTAGTCCAGGAAAAAGTAGTATAGCCTAATATCTAACGATTTGGGCTTGGACAGTGCTTTTTTGTTATAACCCACGGTTCATTATCCAGCCATAACACACTTTGAGACCTTTTCTTCATCTTCAAGAAGGTGCTGGTTTCAACCTGGACATGTTATTAAATTGGCGAAGCATACAAAGTCAACTACGCCATTGATTTCCAGTTAAAACCGTTTAGGGTTCAACGGGGAATCGATCCCCGGCCGCCGTGGAAGGGGACGAACTTGCTGTCCACTATACCAAGCCGACCAGTGGTAGAAACCAATGCCCATGGAGGATTTGAAAAAATGTTCCGACATACCGGATGTGTACACGTTAGCATAGATTCCAATGGTGGAAGGTGGAGTTATTAACAGAGAACCATCCTTAGATATCCTAGATGAACATGCCATGCCTAATTTCTCCATTTTGTTTGAAATAAATAAGAATCCATTGATTTTCCATAGCGATATGTCTTGGCAACCACCCTGTCCGGCCATTCCTTGTTTGATGGGTATCTGACCTAGTTTTTCAGCCAAAAGTATGTCAAGTACATCCGGGCACCTACCCGCTTCGTCAACATGACAAAATGGCCGTGTGCGTTGGATCGCTGTGTAAAATCATTGGATTCTTATTTATTTTGAAGAAAATGGATACAAAATGTAGGCGAACACCAACTAGCTCTGTCTATTTTAAACAAGGCAGAGGACTGTTGCCCCTATAGTAAATAGAGCTGTCAGTATGTGCCCTCTTTTCAAAACAAGTCATGCTCTGCTTCACCATTCAACTTGCACTCACCACATTAGTCTTCTGAAAAGTCACCTGCCTTATTTAAAACAGAGAGAGTTGCACAATCAGGTACCTACTCATGTCACACACTCTATAGTTTATTATACTGACTGACTTCTCCCAACTAGATACCTACTCAAATCCCCCTTTTTTAGCACCATACTTAAATGACCACTTGTGAGCAACAACAGGGACAAGTTATAGCTGCATGAAAAGAAAGAACTGGAAATGAGGGCATTTTTAGCCAGCTCTTCCTTTTACTATAGGAGCAACATCCTCCTGGTGACTTTTCAGACTTATGTGGTGAGTGCAAGCTGAGCGATGAAGCAGAGCATGAAAAGAGAGCACATACTGAAAGATCTATTTACCATAGGAGCAACACCCCCCTGAGTGGTTTGGCAAGTTTCACGTAAAAGGGAAGCTGCATGGCTTCATTTCGATTGAATTGGACCATGACCAAGAGGTCTACAAAGAAACTTACCCATCCCCTCTCCGTGGTGTCCCTAAATTGATACATGCCTAGTGACTACCAAACCCACCTCAAAAAGCCAGGGTCTAGTGACTACCAAATCAACCTCATACAGCCAGGGTCTAGTGACTACCAAATCCACCTCATACAGCCAGGGTCTAGTGACTACCAAATCAACCTCATGCAGCTAGGGTCTAGTGACTACCAAATCCACCTCATACAGCCAAGGTCTAGTGACTACCAAATCCACATCATACAGCCTCATACAGCCAGGGTCTAGTGACTACTAAATCCCCCTCATACAGCCAGGGTCTAGTGACTACCAAATCCCCCTCATACAGCCAGGGTCTAGTGACTACCAAATCAACCTCATACAGCCAGGGTCTAGTGACTACCAAATCCACCTCATACAGCCAAGGTCTAGTGACTACCAAACCCACCTCATACAACCAGGGTCTAGTGACTACCAAATCCCCCTTATACAGCCAGGGTCTAGTGACTACCAAATCCCCCTGATACAGCCAGGGTCTAGTGACTACCAAATCAACCTCATACAGCCAGGGTCTAGTGACTACCAAATCCACCTCATACAGCCAAGGTCTAGTGACTACCAAATCAACCTCATACAACCTCATACAACCAGGGTCTAGTGACTACCAAATCCACCTCATGCAGCCAGGGTCTAGTGACTACCAAATCCACCTCATGCAGCCAGGGTCTAGTGACTACCAAATCAACCTCATGCAGCTAGGGTCTAGTGACTACCAAATCCACCTCATGCAGCCAGGGTCTAGTGACTACCAAATCAACCTCATACAGCCAGGGTCTAGTGACTACCAAATCCACCTCCTACAGCCAGGGTCTAGTGACTACCAAATCCACCTCATGCAGCCAGGGTCTGGTGACTACCAAATCAACCTCATGCAGCTAGGCTAGGATGGTTTCCCTTAAACACTTCCGGTGGCAGTCACTATATATTGAATGTCACAAAGTAGTTTGCAGAAATGTCTTTTTGATGAACCCACTCAAGGAAAAGGGTTAGTGCATGGGTCACAGTCCTTTATTTCTGCAGCAATAAAAAGGCACATTAAATAAGTCCTCTTTGAATTAATTGATGAATTGCAGGTAGGAGATAACGTAGTGGTTCAAATAAGCACATGTCTAATAATTTCTTTTGTACCTGGAGGGGTATTGAAAACAATATTAGGCAAGACAGTATTCAAATAAGTATATGTCTCAAATAAGGGCCAGGGGTACAGAGATATTTAAAAAAGGAAACGCCTCGGCTTAAACAGTCTAGACTTAATTTTATGTGAATAACTTCTTCCCGTAGAGATAGCATTAGGGAGCCGATCCGCACACCCCCAGTGGCGTAACGTGTACCATCCACCACAGCGGCCGATCCACCACTGCAGCCTCGTTCTGGGCGCATGTAAACATTCAAAATGGCGGATCGGCGCTTTTACGGGGAACTACGGTACCGGATTTTGATAATTTTTCCTTATTAAAACCTCTAAAAACATAAAATAAATATAGAACTAAACTCCCCTGGTGTCCTCGGTGGCTGATCCACCCCTCAGGGGGGGCTCCCCCTCGTGGTGGATCGGCCACCTCGTACACCATGGTCGTTTAGTTCTATCTATGTCTTGCTACCACACATACAGTCTGAGCACCCTGTAGGTATTGAGAAGAGTATTGTACTGGACACCTGTGCCATACCACAGGCAGCCCCAAGCAGCTTGGCAGTGGGAGAGCCCTAAACTGGTCATTTTCAGAGTGATCTGGACTTCATTCTCATCACAGTATATGTGACCCATCCTTACAAATTGGTACTGAAGTCGCACATTTAGAGGCCTAGGTATGGCCTTTTCAATTTGGATAGTGTCAAAAATATCAAATTTTTCAAAATTGATATTTTAGCATTTTTGTAACTTATGGGTAGATATCTTTTAGAATCCTTGCTTCCTAAAGTGAAAATAAGCCCCAAAAGCCTGAAAGACATAGCTATATGTTTTGAGGTTGTAGAGAATTATATAGTATCTATAATTTATCATATGTTTAATATGTTGATTATCTCAGTTTAATCTATTATTAATCAATCCGACTACATTTACTGCTAGAAGATCCTCAGAGGGCAGCCGGCTTCATATATGCAAGTGCTATATACCAAATGAAAGCTCTTGATGAGCTGTAAATGAATATGGCAATACCTAAACATTTCCTATGTGCGCCTTCCGAACCACTTTGTCAGGATGGGTCACATATTATTTTTGATTTTATCAATCACATTTTGTAGGGCTTAGGCATGAAAGAACCCCAGATTTAACATTTGCAACATGAATTGATATAGTTAAAATCACTACCAAACTAAAGCATCCTCTGAATAAGTCACATTTCAGACAATTGATCATTGTGAAAAGGTGGCACCGTAACTGACATATTTTCTTCTTTTACACTGTAAGGAAGTGTATACATAGGCTTCATGTTGGTGAAATATAATCATGATCTGGACAAAGGATCTTTAAATTCATTTTAGGCTCATATGATGAAAATGTAACTATAGCAGGTGGTTCTAGTAATGTAATTTCAAAGCATAATTAGACCTGTTATACTATCAAGTAATTCAAAGTTTTCACTTTCCTTCTTAGTGCATGTACCCTCATTCATACAATCAAACCAGTATGATGGAGAAAGCAGCTTTTGAAATCATGGGAAAGGGTTGTGTTTAATATGGAGTGAATTCAAATATTTGTTCCAAATGCCGCCATGATCCTAGTTCTGCTATGGACAAACTAAACCATAAACATAAAATTTTCTTTCACTTTTTTAAATGCACATGTATAGACAATCTTATATTCAAAATATGATGTAATTCTGGACATGGGATCTAAAGATGATCATGACCCTTTAAATGGACCACTATGGTAATAATTCAATGGGTAGAGACTATTCTGGGAGAACTCTCTAGAAGCTCAATATACCAGCTAAAGTCCAACTATATAACTTAAGCTATGGTAGGTAGCTTCCTTCACTCTTACCCCTTAAGGGGCACTGATACAGAAGTCATGATGCAACAATGAAATGCTGACAAGTCTGCTCATCAGTACTTCAATGGCGTATCATTCCTATCCTGTGGACGTGCATCAACAGTGCACACCTGAGCAAAGTCTCCATAGCTGTAAAGCAGTCAAGTACCTTTAAGGTGGGTTGCTACCATTGAATTAAAGATCCTAGATTTTCTTCATTTTTCTCCTAGAGGTACAAAAAATGATCTAGAATAAGAATATGAAAAGAAAAGTAGGGGGTCCCGAGCTACTTTTTTTCCTACAGATTTTTGAAAAATAAAAGTAATTTAATCTTCATCTTGAAATCAGAGAAAATGTGTCTCAGGTTTGAGAATTTCTTTCTGTCATAAATTCTTAATACAGGGATATGAAACCTAACATGGTAAACGGTCTGATATCCCTATTTATTAAGAATTTTTGATTTTTACTCCATGCCATGGCATTCTGGGTAAATTTCTCATTTTTCAGAAAAGAGAGGGGTAAATTTTCTATTATTTTATAACAAAAACAAATAAAATTCATATATTCAACTGCTTGATTTTTCTTGAACTTCTTCAGAATATTGTTCAGAAAATGTTGTTTTCAATAAGAATAGTTCTGATATGGGGTCTCATGAATTATTTTATAGTTTTTGGCCATTTGAATTAAAAAAGAATTGAAAAAAAAAATAACAAAAATCCTTATTCAAAGCATTGCATGATGGGTAAAATATGCAAATCCTTGCCATTGGGCTGCTTCATTATATGCTCTTGGTCACTGTGAAGAGCCTACCACTTCTAGGGCATTGTCTTGGTATTGTAAGTGCTATAATTCTAAGGTTCAAAAGAATGTTAGAGAATCATGAGAAAAATCTAGATTTAAATGTCCCAGAATTTTAAAGTGTAATAGAATACACAATTTTGATTGGAATCATTCAAAAGCTTTTGTGAACATTAAGGACTGATATTAGTATGCCCATTCCAAAAATGGTTTGATTCTGATGAATATAACCTATATGCGCAGGGACCTGCGCAGTAGGCTCAAATCCAATAGTAGCGACCCTCCCTAATTTGTCTGGATATACCTTGATTGGGTACTTAATCGGTTGGAATGAAATGTACAATGTTTTATAAAGACAATAGACAACTCCTTCATCACATTGACACTGCCTGCTCTCCTATAATGCACTCAGATGCTATCTTGCATTATAGGACAACAGACAGTCTGGATGTGAAGAAGATCGTTGTCTATTCTCTAAATATGGCATTAAAGGGGATACACTGAGACAACCTTTAGTGATGGTGTCACAGAATAAGACCGCATAGTGTCCTGGCCCTTTAACTAATTGGAGTAAAGTAGAAGAGGAGGTGTTTGGAGAGTGGGCGTCTCACTCAGAGTGAGGCTCCACAGGAACCAGAAGTAGAGAGGCACCAACTGACTCTGATTTACATTTTAAATAAATGTCATCAAAATAACAGCAAACTCCTTGCTAAACTAAGTGTTATAATTTGTAATAATACCCAGGGAGGTCTTGCCAAAAGATAAACATCTCTAAAAATTTTCAAAGAGTGCTGAGGAAAATGTGCATGGCCTAAATCATTTTCATAGTATTGACAAAAAAAATAATACAGCAGAATGTATGGAAAGAATCATTTTGAGGTGTCAAAACACATGCACGTTTTATCAAAACGATTATCAAGACAACATTTTAGCAATACAAAAACATGCACGTTTTCTTTTTTGGTTCACGTCTCTCTTTTGGCAAGACCCTCGAGATGTTTTGCAGCGTAACCTGCATTCCCAGGAGGACATACAGTAGGTTCAGAGGCATTGCAATCCAAGAAGCATTACATGGCAAAATCGACACTCAAATACTACAGACGCTCATTTGAGCTCATGGACCACTATTACAGGATGACCTGATTCCCACTCTCACTGTCAGACTGCGCCCATGTTTTACTGTAGATTGCTTCTATTTCTGGAAAACAGTGGTAGGTGCTGTCAGTACAAATCCAATGATCCAACAGTGGGTTGTACTAAACCCACTACAGTTTTACAATTGGGGTTGAGAGTGTAGAAAACATTGATTTCCCATAGGATTAACCAAGAAATAACCTCACTCCTTTTAGTTTAACCTCTACTTCCATATTTATAAGTACGGAAGGGTAAGGTAAGAAAAAGTCAAGATTGATGTTAGCATGTCTGTGAACCACACAACCACCATAAATTCTAACTCCCCTCACTATGTATTAACTAATGGTGTCAATTAGAAACCTTTGACCCTTAGGGAGTGCGATTTGACAATGGAGTGGAGGGAACTCCTCCTAGGAAATGTCGGATATCTAGAAGCCAGAATAATGCAATCTGGTGCTTGTTGGGAATAGCTGATGCTCTCAGATCAAAAATGCATAGAACATTCATACGACTGGTAAAATTATATTGGATTTGGGCGGATCACAAAATTAAGCCTGATGGGTCTTAGAACAAAAGAAAATGTGGCAAGGACCACAGATAGGAGGTGCAACTCAGATCTGACGTTACGGTGCCTGTATGACGTCACGGCCGCAGTATGATGTCACAAATGTCACGGCTGTAATGCACCATATTACGTTTAGGACTATACTGCCATTAACGAGTTTCATGTGTGTGTGGGTAAAAGTTGACACCTGCTGAAGATTACTGCAGAGAGAACATTTAAGTTTGCCTTCATGCCCAGTGCTTCTACACACATCGTTCAACTTAAAAATCATAAACAAATGCATTCATTGGATAATAGCAGTCATGTGACCACCTAACAGGTGTTGCTCCACAGGAACCCTGTCTGCAATACGATGTATTATGGGAAACCTTAAGGCCCAGCATGCCAGCATCCATAAATGAAAACGAAAACATAATGGAGTAGCGTCAGTCACTACGCTCCCAGCTGCTAACGTGGCTTGCAACTCAAACAAAAAAAAACTGAGTAAACTGAAGAAAAGTAAGGAGTTTGCATAGATATATGTGATCCTGAGAGGGTTATGCCATGTGAGTTGCTGTCACATCGTCTTGTGACACCTGACTAAGATATGTATACATCATCAGTCACTCTTCTCATTATAAATAAATGACAATTATACTGCCTGCCTTAAAATCTCCTCTGAAGTGCTGGTGAGCATTAGCAGTCTTTAAACGGTTACTCTGCACAAAGTCCCAAAGCAACATAACAGTGGCAGGTTTGCTCAGCACAGCCTCTATTTCTATTTGGGTTGAGATATATAAACAGTGCAGGAGGCCTGGGGACTGAGATAAGGCATGGGGGATTTGGATTGCCTATAATCGCCTCTTAACCCTTTAAGGGCCAGCAGTGCATTAATGCATCATGTCTGTTAGTTGGTGTGATACATTAATGAATACAGCCCTGGTGACTGACTTGCCAGGACTGTATTCATGCATCATGAAAACCTATGGGCATGATGCATTGATAGTCTACGTAGGTGACATTATAAGGCTAACAGATGAAGTCTCAGCCTTACTAGGCCGGGGGCTGATAGGGCCCACCATGCACCCCCCTCCCCCACATCCCAATGCGACAAGTATTTTTCGATCCTTAGGGTCCCCTGAACAAGATTCAAGATGTTAACTTGATTATCTTGGAATGCACTACCGGTTTTTGCTCATTATCCATGCGTGGGTTCAGACCACTTTTGGGTCAATTTTGCTACCATGTTATTCAAGGGGTATGCTCAATCCCTAAGCTCTAGGACTATCTTACCTTGTCTAGATCCTAAAGCTATTGGTCTCAGTAAAAAAGGAAATAATAAGCTTTTCATTAAGCCCTAATACATGTTTTTAAGTTCAGATTTGAGTGTACCAGATGGTCAGGATGACAGAAGATTGAAATCACAAAGTTCCTTTTTTAACTGAAAATTTTAAATGCACTCCAAATACATGTATAAAACTTGCTCTTATCCCCATCTAACCACAATATCTAATATGATTTATGTAGGCCAAACCTATCTGAGTAATATACCCTGCCACTCAAAGTGTGCCTTTCGCCTCTCACTGGATCCCTTTGCCTTCATATTGAGGGGCCCACGTGAAAGACTGGATTGTTTGGTTACCAGTGCAAGGATTTATCCACTATAGAAATTCAGCCAGGTTATCGACCAAATGTGGTGCTACAGGGCTTATGTGGTCAAGTGTTTCTTTTCTTTTTCATATGGAATCAGCATCACTAAACGTTAAGAAGAGAGGTTAAGCTGTTATTTAAAAACCAAAACATTCTAACTAGTGGGCTGATGAAAATGAAATTGGAAAAAGAACAGCAGCTTGGAGATAGCCTAAAATTATCCTGGGGGGGGGGGAAATATGGAGCAAATTGCATGAGTCCCCAAAGGATAGTCCAATACAATGGGGTTGTTATGGGCTGAGAACATGACGGAGACTCGTGTTTGGGTCTAACCGTATGGGATTGTCATCCCTTTCAGGACCACTGTTGCAGGAGTGCATCATGCCCATTGGTCGTCATGATGCTCCAATGAAGTGCTCGTGAGACCGCTCACCAGCACTTCATTGGAGCATCATGCCGACCCTCCTGAACTGTATCAACTCTGTAGGGTCAGCATGATGTATTAATGTTGTCCTGGCGAATTACCCGTCATGCATCGTGAAGACATGGGCATGATGCATCAATGCATCAGCGGCCCTTGAAAGGTTATGGGCTGAGGACATAACAGGGAGTGGTGTCTGGTTCTGTAGCAGATGGTGGTACCCTCAGGGAGAACATGGAAACACGTCAATGGGTGTGGGAGAAGACTCAGCATGGAGATTATTAACATTGACCGTATTAAGCATAAGTTCATGTGCCATCGGTCGGGCGAATTTTCACTGATATGACATGTCATGATATTGCAAAAGTATAGAAAAAACAGTCTGATTAGCAAGAGTTTGTCCGACCAACTGCAATGGAACCAATGGAATGCTTTACCCTGCATATAAGGTGCAACCCATGCACATTAATATTCAAGGTTACAACATTGGCCTGTATAAGCGCAGGGGTGTTCATTAATTTACGGTTTAACCCCGCCCCTTATTCAAGACCGGCGCTTATTCGAGACTTAAATTATAGTGGATATTTAAATTTCAATACCACTTATTCAAATACCTGGCACTTATACACAGGTCAATATGGTATGTTTGAGGTAATTCATGCATTTAGGACACATTCCTTGTCATTAATTTAAGGGAGATTTTTAACAACAGGGGTTTGGTTGAGTTTTGCAGGTGACAAAATTTTTCTCAACCGTTTTGAAGGAGTCTAACATTTTTTTTGCCCCATTTTTACTCTACAGTAACATGCTGGCCTTTTCCCTAAAAAGAGGTGAGTTTTGTTACATTTGTAACCGTCAGCATTGGAAAAGTCCATATTCCAACCGGGAATTGAACCCGGGACCCACAGATCGGGAGACCTCTGCTCTACTGCTGAGCTATCGGGTCAGTGCTGTACCAATGTGAGGTTATCTGTGTGGATCATGACAGGGTAGGAGAGATTCAGATTACAGTGGCTCCACCTGTTTCCAGACGAACCTAGCCTGTTACACATTTTAAAAATAATCGTATCAATATGAAACCTTTTTCTTTCTGAACATATTCATCCATAACTCCTGGCAGCTATCTTCTACAGGTTATCTGGGAGGACCTGGCGGGCCCCCTTACTGTGAGGTATTAGTACATTTATAAGTAGCAGGTTCAGCATCTTTGAAAAAAATCATTATAGACCATAAAACATTAGAACAGTGGTCACTGGATTCATTCACACCCCAATTTACAGCCCTGGAGGAAGGGGTCACTGGGTAAAATTTCTGGTCTATTCATAGGCCTTGTTGTAATCACCGACCACAGCTATAACAACCCCATCAAGAAGTGAATAGGCAGACCCTTTGTCGGCCCTGCCAGGTTCTGGTGGCCAAACTTTATCCCATAATTATGAGCTATATTCTGTGAGATCAGATGATTTCTGCATGAAGCCATGAGGACATGGACCCTGCTTCCGGTCAGCCGCATCATTTACTTTCAGTCAGGCACACCATTTACTTCCGGTTTCTTTAATCCCATCGCGACACATGAGACATCGCTCCATTTCCCATCAACCAGTGCAGCATATCACTACTATAAAGGGGTCATGGCCATGTGAAGGGGTTGGGTAGACATGCCTCCTGCCACATTTCAGTCAATGTCCTGATAGTATCTAGTCCTGTCCAGACCCATCGTAAAATTTAGATGGAAAAGCTGGCTCTTACTCTTCCTTTTAAGCTGGTCGTTCCCCTCATACCATGACCCATCTTAACCACGTCTTTATATCCGGACAACTAATGTATTAGTGTAATAGGTTACGAACCATCACCTCGAAAGATTAGGAAAGCCAGGTTTTTCTCAGAATTTCCTAAGATTCCTACACACCATTACATTGGTATATTATGAGGGCGGGGAAGGCTCAAATTTTGTAAAAAATCCGTTGATTAGACCAGGAGTTATTTCTTTTTTTTAAATTTTCTATCATGACCAGCTTTCCATTGATGTACAGAATGCTGTAGTATGGCGTGAAGATAAATTTGACCCGTGGTAGCTAGTAGTAGGATGGCCATACAGAGTGTAGGAGTTCAAGTGACTTCCTACAGAGGGCGTGCCAGTGCCAACATAATGTATCAAGACTCTCATCATAGGGGGCAGCAGTGGTAACTGTCATTGTGTCACTAACAATCCAGCAATGAGGGTTCCAGAGAGGATTGAAAGCCTATAGAATTCCTTACATTGGCAATCGTAGGGATACTTTTTCAACGTTAGACCCAATGAGGAGATTCTATAATGCTACATCTCATATTGAGGAATTTAAGATTTATTAAAAAGATCTTAATGTCGGATTTGAATAAAGCACCTTTAATACAATTATATTTCCAACAAACCACAGCTATTATGACGTCAGAGTGGAAAGATGCTGACATGATCTCCAAATAAGAATATTTTCACAATTGTTATTTATGATACAAGTCTTTCACTTCTGGTGTAAGAATTGGTATATAGCATTTTATAAAGTATTTACATTTTACATACCCGTTGGCAAGAGATAGCATAAAATGTGTTGCCAGTCAATAGATATAAGATCGGATCCTTTTCTCATACAGAGAGTCTCCTGTAGGACATGAAGAAACAGACAAAAGTCAAGTCACTAAAGTAGATCCATTGCTTCAACAAAGACACAGAGATCAATGAGGGATATCCGAGAGACACCCGGTGCATATTTTATTGGATGACGACATTTGTAGGTTGAAAGGACTAGTGGATCACCCGATTTGGTTGTCCCTGATGGTCTGTTTTATCCATCCGCTGTAAGCGCTGACTCGTGTGAATACACCCGGGTAGTTCTGGGGCTGATTGGCTGCCGTAAAGGATGCTATACCGACCTGCAGCCACGTGTTTCCCTTTTTACACACCAGGGGGCCACCACTGTCTCCCTGTGTAATAAAGATGAAATACATTTATAAACATATATATATGTCGACAAACATGGAACATTTTCAGATCGTATTCCCCAAGGTGGAACAGGCGTATTACATAAAGCCGTTATCTTTTCATATTAAAATTATGTGTTTTAACATAAATAAAAAGGTTCAAGAACATTAAAAAAAGGTGTATTTAGAGTACATGATCAGACGTTTTTGACATTTAAAGATACCCTGTGTAACTTAAGTAAAAAAAAAAACATTAATAAAAACTCTTTTGCCAAGTGGGTATCCTGAAGAGCACTGCAAGGTGCAACGTGTGCATTTCTACCCAGGATGACTTCTCTGCATCAGTGCAATATGTGAATGAAGTATGAATGACCTAGTTATTTATGTATAATAAACATATATTAGTTGTATGGTTAGCCATATTAAAGGCTATGTAATTTACTTACAGGACAGATACCCTGGCCTCCAAGTGACAGTCCTGCACAAAGTCGCCCTGTGGCCTGGATGTTCCACAGCCTCGCACACTCTCTGTCATTCCACTTAGGGAGCACGACCTGGAACGCAACGTCAGCAACTCGGCCACCTGGGGGGAGAAATACAAACTAATATTAATAAGAGGTGCTACGTCAGCCACCCGGCCACCTGGTGGAAGAAACATAATCTAATGTTACTTAGGGAGCATGACCTGGAATGCAACGTCAGCCACCCGGCCACCTAGGGGGAGAAATAGAAACTAGTGTAACTTTGGGAACACTACATCAGTCACATAGTCACCTGAGGGGAGAAACACAAACTAATGTTAATAAAGGAGCCCTACATCAGCCACCCAGCCACATGGGGGGAGAAATATAAACTTATATTTCTTAGGGCATGCTACGTCAGCCACCCGGCCACCTGGGGGGGGGGGAAAGGTAAACTAATGAAAACTAGGGAACACTACATCAGCCGTGTGGCCAACTAGCAGGAGAAACACAAACTAAGGTTACTTAGAGAATGCTATGTCAGCACATGGCCACCGGATGGGACAAATACATAAGCAAATGTCCACGACCCGTGAATAATTTCGCATCGTATTCACAGAGGTGAGGCGTCCGTATTCAACGAAGCCGTTATACGGCTGAGTTGAATGCGGACAGGCTCACGGGAGTGGACATTTGCATTTATGCCATGGCTCTAGGGGGTAAACTTGCTTTAAAACCAAGAAACACAACCATATTTACTGTTTTTCCATGTGTCAAGTCGTCCCGGTTTGTTTTCGTCCACCATGACAGCTTGCTCGACGAAGTAGGTCACGTGATACGGAGCTAGCCGCTACTTTTAGTTTCAATATAAATGTTCCTTGCTCAGGGCAATATCTTCTTTTTTAACATGGCGCTAACACTTGGATATACCTTAAACCATTCATAACATATTATTTAACTAGTTCAATCATTGTTTTACCGTAAAACTTCTAATAACCATACCTAATACGAAACAAATTAGCTCTGTATAAATTTCAAAATGGCGCTGCCGAATATGCGAGGATTGTATTCCACCCCACCATTGAATATGGCGTAAGTAGTACTAATCTATAGTGTCTTCGATATTAGCAATGGCATAAAAAACTAATGTTATTTAGGGAACGCTACGTCAGCCACACAGCCACCTGGTGTGAGAAATACAAACTAATGTCACTAAGGCAATGCTAAGTCAGCCGACCGGTCACCTGGGGGGAGAAAAGTAAACTAATGTTACTTAAGGAACACTACATCAGTCATGTGGCCACCTGGAGGGAGGAATACAAAGTAATGTCAATTAGGGAACTCTATATTTTCCACTTGGCCACCTGTATCACATGTGTCGCTCTCTCTGAAATCCACTTGAAATCCTCACCTGGAATGCTATGTCAATGGTAGGACAAGCAAAAACTACTGGTTAGTATGGTTTTATGGTGACCACAAAGTTAACATCCTTTCAGCAAGGCATTTATGTGCTAACCCCCTCATGAGTACTGACAGTCTGAAATTCACTTAGGGAGGGTTGGTTTAGATTGGTGAGGTGGAACCAATGCATATTAATGCTCAAATCTCATATGAAATAAACAGACTTACCCCCTCTGGTACATCCCCATCCCTTGAACACACACTGCTCGTCATCCTCAGGGAAGTCTGAGTCTGTGGGGGAGGCTAGTCCCACCTCCTGTATGTCCTCCACGTGTTTGGGGTCAGACGGTACCGGCTCACTCAGACGCACGAGCGCTATGTCATTCAGCCACTTCTCTATGAAATACATTATATCAAATGTCTATTGTTGAGCAATCATATTCATCGCATACCGGTTTTATATATGCCCCTAGAGGATTTGTATATACAATTAGCAAGGAGTTTAGATACTGCAGTATCCTTGTGTTAATCTATTTGTGACCTTTAGTTTTGAACCCAGGACCTCCATTTCAATCAAGTTGTCTATTACCATGATTAAATGATTCCTCTCTTCTTTTGTATGGGACCTTCTAAGGTTCCTGCAAAGCATTTCTCAACACAACCACTACATCTTGGAACCCTTCATATTAAAGTGGGTGGTCATAGGTAAGGTGCTACGACTGCTCTGTACATTCAGCACTTAATGTTGAAAGTACATGGGCTTTGTTCAATGGATGGCACAGGGCCTTTAGTCATACAATAATTAGCGACCATTACGCAGTCATACAATAATTAGCGACCATTATGCAGTCATACAATAATTAGCGACCATTATGCAGTCATACAATAATTAGCGACCACCAGATACAAGGCTATTAGGGTGGATTATCCCAACACAGTTTGATGTCCAGGTGTACCATCTTGAAAAAGGACCTCCAGAAGGTCTATTCATAACATTTTAAGAAAAGTTTTCCAGGCATCACCCACTAAAGAAGAACAAGTGCAATATAAAATACAGTAATACTTCGCGTATAAGGCGCACCTCGCATTTAAGGCGCACCCAGACTTTGCAGATGTGAATGTAAAGTAAAAAAAAATCATAACTTTATTCTAATCAATGGATTTTCAAAATTCAAAGACCTATGGCCATCTTAGAGCCTCCCCCATCCAATTTTACCTCTATACAGGGTCAGGGGAGTATTGGGAAAATTTTAAAGAAAAATATCTCCTAAATAATTCTGCTTCTATAAGGTGCACCAGGGGTGCATCCTCACGTATAAGGCGCGCTTTATATGTGAGGTATTACGGTACCGTAATATTGCAAAATGTCAGAATACTCACGGTTTGAGTCATACTGAGGGTGTATGAAGATCTTGTTAGCCTTGATGACCCAGTCCTTCCACTCATCCCTGTCTATGACGTCTCCAATGAAGCCCTTAAAGTCATCCCACAGGGAGGACTGGAATTATATGACCATACAGATGAAGTATAATCAGTGCTCCAACTACCTTCATCCTGATGACAAGCCTAAATTATCATATTGTGTTGCTCTCCCACTCCCAGACTCTCTCAGATAACTTGCCCAGACTACTAAAGCTTGCCACGTCTCTGTACTATTCATCTGTTCATCTTGGTAACATTATAATATACCTATAAGTTAAGCCTCAATATGGCTAGTTAGGGCATAAGTTGGTATAGTGTAAGGCCGACAGAATGAGGTGCGAAACTCAACATCAGCCTATTGTTTATTAGTCCAATATATATGAAACTGGAAACTTTATCTAAAAAAAAAAAGAAGATCAACAAGCCTTAAGTTGGATGTTTGCATTATTAACTGGATGTAATAATATAGAAAACAATAAACAATGAATCTACTTCTAAAAAAGAATGACTTATAGCCCATGAGTCCAAATGATTTTATCTTATAGTGTTTGAGTGCATATTTCGCGCGGTGAATCTAGCAATGTTTTTTTGGGATTGCTACATGTCCTTCGGACCCCAGATCACTTTGCTAGACATCTGGGTTGCATAGCTTAGCATGACTACAAGGAACTGATGCTAAATTGAACATTATGGGGGGGGGGCCTTCCTGTATGGTGCTACCACCTGGTGTTTGAAATCTGAACTACTGCTAATACATTTCCTATCATATCCCTGATGCTGCTGTGTATCTCATACGATTCTTACACCAAGCTGGACGTCCCAACTATCTAGCAAAGTGGTTTGGGTCCCCCAGACATGTAAAATCCAAATATCTCTGCTAAACTGCAATCTTGTTAGCCAAGACAACAACAACAAAAAATGGCACTCAAATACCTCTAGGCTAAAGGACTATCTTAGACCCACGACAGGTGTATGGACAAGATACTTTTTTCTTTAATTATAAATAGGACAGGTTACAGTGTTTGCGAGAACAGCTGACTCAGCTTTCAGCATAATATTGCACTATTATCATATACAAAGAATGTACCAGGAAGTATTTTCCGCCCTCTCACCTCTCTGTCGGTGTCACCAAATCGTGCTGTCCAGTACTTCGGGTTTTCACCATTCTTACTGTAAATGCAAAAATTGGTTCAATAATAATTCACGTGTGTAGCTCTCTCTGAAATCCCTTGAAACATATGTTTATATATCGGAGCTGCATTGGTGCATGCTGCCCATCCTACCGGGTTAATACGTTTCCCAGGGACCAGTATCATTTATAAGTTTCTATGTATACCAAGATCTGTACTGGTATCAGTGTATCAAAATGAATAAGGAACAGGAATTCAAAGGATAAGGATGAAAATGGTAGTTGTCTCAAAACTCACTATTAGTCCAACTTCACTGGGGGTCTTGGTTGTTTTTATTTTATTTAATTTTTTTATCATTTTGTATGTTTGTAAAAGTTTGTGTTTTAATGACTTAAATGATGGCAGTTTAAGTATTCTCCTTGTACATACGAGGGAAGTTGAGTCTGTGTATTTGTTATCCATATACTAAGAAAGGGTAGACACTGAAGACCCTGCGCCATCAGTTGAACTATTTGCTATATATATACATAGCCATTCATTACAGAGGTGAAGGGGGGCTTTGCCAATGCCCCCTTCACCTTTGTCATCAATATATATATATATATATATATATATATATATATATATATATATATATATACATGTATATGCATTGCAAATAGAGCAGACAGAGGGCAGCACAGTGCCACTAGTGTCTTACCTTCTCTTCTGCATATGGGTAACACCTACGCAGACTCAACTTGCTAACTAGTCCATGCCCATGGTTTCTACTACATACGTGTTGGGGAAGCAGTGAGCTGCAGTTAGGATCCACTGTTTGTCTATAAGGGAAGCGCCACAGAACAACTTGTCCGACGATATGGTGAACCCTAACCACGTCCGTGTGGGGATATCTCCCTGTGAAAACAGTTCATGACATCAGAATTATTTGTTTGTCAAAATAGTGTTGTATGATCCCCTAGGAAGATCTCATTCCCACTCTTCAAAACATATCAGTAACATTGATTGCCAAATTGAGGTTGTCAAATGATTAAAATCTTGCATGCATTGTAAGTCATGAAAACAAACTCTTTTACCATTTCAGCTGAGAATATGCAGTATCCAGGTCTAGACCTATAACACCCTGGGGTCAGTGTGTATTAGTCCTTGGGCCAATGTAAGGTTCTGTAGTGTTTGAGTACCAATTTTGCACAGCTAGCAATGCTTTTTTGGAGTTGCTTGCCGCGTAGTGGCCGGGAGCGCAGCGACCGTAGCAACTTCATTATGTTTTCGGTTTTTCAGTGACGTCACGGTCACCTTGTGACGCAATTTATGACGTCATACGTCGGCCGTGACGTCACACATCGCCGCAGAGTGGCAACTCCTATCTGTGGTCCTTGCCACATTTTTCTTGTTGTCACTTTGCTACACAAGTGGGTCACCCAGCTTAGCATGTCGGAAACCTGGAGGGTGTTGCTCCTATAGTAAAAGGAAGAGCTGGCTAAAAATGCCCTCGTTTCCAGTCCTTTCTTTTCATGTAGCTATAACTTGATACTTTTGTTGCTCACAAGTGGTCATTCAAGTACGGTGCTAAAAAAGGGGGATTTGAGTAGGTACCTAGTTGGGAGAAGTCAGTCAGTATAATATACTATAGATTGTGTGACATGAGTAGGTACCTGATAGTGCAGCTCTCTCTGTTTTGAACAAGGCAGGTGACTTTTCAGACTGATGTGGTGAGTGCAAGTACTTTGGTGAAGTAGTGCACGACTTGTTTAGAAAAGAGGGCACATACTCACAGCTCTTTTTACAATAGGAGCAACACCCTCCTGAACTACTACCAATACATTTCCTATCATATTTCTGATGCCTCTGTATATTTGGTATGATTCTGACTCTAAGCTGGGCATCCCGAATGTATAGCAATATGTTTCCCAGACATGTAGAAATCCAAAAGATTATTGCTAGACTTGCTGCACAAAATTGGCACTCACATACCTCCGGGCACATGGGCTACATGGTTTACCCAAACTTAAAGGTTCAAGATATAACCATGAAGCAAAACAGCAGAAATAACATCCTACCTTTAGTGATACCAACCATGGCCACACTCCTTCCTCCACCTTGGTCCCACCAATAACTCGCCTCAACATGTTCTCAAAGTTCTCCAACTCTCTGTCCGCATCTTCTGTTTGAAGGAATTAAGTCAATTTCCTTTATTCAAGATTTTCGCGGACAGAGATTTATTGTGTCAGGAAATCCAGTTAACAGAGATCACCAATGAAAAGAAAATCATAATTCTCAAAGCTTTTAATTTGAAGTCAGAAGATCCTTTGATGACAGGTTTTGTTATTATTATTTCTTGTTAAAAACTGTAAGTTTTCTCAACACAGGATTTTTTTATGCTGGACATATGGGCACAAAACTCTGTTCAATTCCATCTACCATGATGAAATACATTGGCTCAAGTCCATGGAAACTTATCCTGCATGCACATTAAGAAATAAGTGTTGAATCTGAACAATGAACCACCGTAATTGCATTGCAGTGAAGCAGTGTAGTTTCTACAATAAAGCAGTGCGCACTGTGGTACAAGGAATCTCTGTGAAAATAACAATGGATCTCTGGCAACTTTCAGACAAGGAATTCACTGTTGTTCTAAGGACAGTATTTTTACACCAAGACGGTTGAATTGCTGGCCTACTTTATCTAATCCACAGAAATGCCACACTTAAAACCTACTCTGTAAAACAAAATCTCCTCTAAATGATGGTGGATTCCTCGTCCCAAAGTTGCCAGAGATCCATAATTATTTTCACAGCGATTCCACCAAACTGCCACCTGGAGCTTCTTGTAAAAACTACACTGACTCCCTGCTACATAAATACAGTGGTTCATTGTTCAGCTTTACAAGGATCCCTGGTAGATTCACCAATTATTGTTTAGTGTATATCTATGAAGGATTTGATACAAACCTTTGACAGGGGAGGCAGTGACCCCAGCAACAACCACCACCAACACACACAGGAACCCCCTCATGGTGATACTGTTAAAACGCCCTGAAATAATAATAATAATAATAATAATAATAATAATAATAATAATAATAATGATGATGATGATGATGATGATAATAATAATAATAATAATAATAATAATAATAATAATAATAATAATGATAATAATAATAGTAGTAGTAATAATAATAATAATAATAATGATAATAATAATAATAATAATAATAATAATAATAATAATAATAATAATAATAATAATAATAATAATAATAATAATAATAATAATAATAATAATAATAATAATGATAATAATAATACACTTTCAGTAACTTGATACTCAGTACATTATCCTGCTCAAATGGAAATTTTTGTTGAACTTGTAAATCAGACAGTGTTAATACTCGCTCTAGATCATAATGTTAGCATTAGCATGTCACCATGGGCTTAGTTCCCAAGACGCTATACGGGCATGGCTAAATCGTAGTCCCTAACATCTGTCTGCAGTAATGGCTAGATATGCATGTTGTTATGTGGCCCCCAAGGGGTAAAAAAACAAAATGGCGACATTTGGCCATTTTGGGGTGACATTCTGACATTGCACCCTTTTAAAAGTGACATGTGATATTAGAAAACCAGATAAAAACGACAATAGACATGCGATATTTCCAAAAATGTGACATATGACAATTAGGGCAAGTGCCTCCCAGAAGTCACCAGAATACATGTTTCGACATTGAAATTTTCAAATTATTCTCAGGAAAATGCCTGCAAACCATCTTCCACATTCACACAAACCAGTTAACCACTAGAAGTTTTAAGACTTGTCTAGGGGGTGGGGGCAGGGTTGTATATTCTGTCTGTCGACTAATATGCCCATATCTCATTCAATATCTGATCAAAGTTTTTGGTTCTATAGTTCCCTTCCACATATTATGACTTTTGAATTTTAAAAGTTGCATAACCTTTTTCGAGATAATGGATCTTCAAGATTCTAGATTTCAAGATTATGTTGGTGCTTTGGCAAAGGAGAGGGGGTGTTAATGAAAAATATTTTATTAGGAAGTACTTAGGCCTATAGTGCTCAAGGTGCACCAAAATAAACTGCACTTGTGACTGATATCTTTAGCCACATCCCTGTGGCCACGTTGTGCAGTACCCCCACCCCCTTCTCAGAATCCTGGACCCCTGCAATTCTAGCCTATAGAAGTGCCAGCATAGGCTGTACCTTTCAGTTAGAAGAAAAAAGTGACATGTGACATGTCCATTCTTTAAAAAAGTGACATGTGACCTGAAGACTTGAATTTTGGCGACATTGTGATATCAGCAGGGGGACCCCTTGGTGGCCCCTGTTATCAGTAGCTACCCCCTGAAATTGGTCGCTATGTGATAATGCACATGATTTAGGAATTGGTAGAGCAGTCATTGCATGCACTAATGTGGGTTCCTGTAATTGTTATCCTAAGGCCTATGTTGTTATCAGAGATATTAAATCAAACCATAGGGACTATTTCAATATCCCTGATGACAACATTGTGGCTATCATCAGTCTGTGAGACCTATAGACATGTGATCGCATGAGGGGCATGCTTTGAGGGGTATGTTTCTTGGTGATTTGTGGGTAATATGATCGTCAGTGATATTGAAACAAACCCCTGGATATCTCTGAATACACACACCACAAACGTCTGTGTGTGCACGTCATATATTGATACTTGACTTCGGCCTTGTACTCTATGTAAACTTAGAGATAACAGGACCTAGAGGTAATTATAAGCACAACACTACATGGATCCACTTAACCCTTTACGGCCTGGTGATGCATTCGTATATCATCGACCAATCGGTCACAATGATCCATGATTGAAGTCACGGCAAGTATCTCTTGAGGATTGCATTCATGCATCATACCTACCCTGCAGGGTCCGCATGATGCAACAATGAGGCCGGTGAGCAGACTTGCCAGCACTTCATTGGTGCATCATGCCAACCAAAGCCCCTATTAAATGGTTAAACTTTAATGGCTGCATGATGCAGTAAAGGTATTGTTTATTTGGTGGGGTGATGCACCATTACAGTACTTCATTGGTGCATCAGGCCTCCTCATTGGGAGTGTATCAACCCCCTGTATCAGGTATGATGCATGGATGCATCATTGGCTAGTTTACCCTTGGGACTCACTATTGTATCATTGTGATCAATCTTATATAACAAAGGGAATACAATGAATGGCCCTTTACCCTTCAAGGGCCGCTAATGCATCAATGCATCATGGCCATTGGTCGCCATGATGCACCGATGAAGTACGGGCGAGACTGCTTGGTAGTACTTTATTGGAGCATTATGCCGGCCCTCTGGGAGTTTGTGTATCAACCCCACTTCCACCACTGAAATCACTGCGATCTTAGTGAAAGAAATGCATAGTGGTTTCACCTGAGTACAAGAGCACTTACAGGGAACACTCCTGATCGAAAGTGTGAATAGCCTGCTGCATACATAAAGAGGGGAGGGAGGACGTTTGCTGAGTGTCCTTGAGGGCTCTTAGGGCTACTCATGCGTTAAGTGCACTGTAAGGTAATTCTTCCCTTCTCTCTCTTTGTCCTGGGGGGAGGGCACAATGCTTTTAATAGGCAAGCATAAATCATACATTCATGGGAACAACTCTTGAATACTGTAGGGGGGTCAACTGCACCCTGTGCTCTTTTGTTAGCCCATATGGGGATGGGGAACGATGGTATAAGCACTCTTGTGAAGAAGATTGACTCCACAGCTATTCCTTTATTTTGGGACTCTTACACCTGTGCCTAGTCAGTTCTTCTTGGAATAGTTTAGGAGGGCTGCGGCTAAGATCGATGCGATCTTAGTGCTGGCTAGGATATGTGAACCCAGTCAACTCTTAAGATCACTTAATATGATAAGGCTGATTTATACCTAAGATCGCTGGGGTCGTGATCCCAGGATGTTTTGAATTAAGCTCCAGGGCTACATTAATGCATCATGCCGACCAATGGGCATGATGCATTAATGCATCGATGGCCCTTAAAGGTTTAATGGATTCTCATATATGTGGGCAGTCCATATACCTAGATATGTAGGTTGCAGTGCTAACACATACCCACACTGATACATAATTAATTAGGACCTGGAGGTAATTTTGGTAGTTCCTACCAATTTCATGGTGGGAAGATGTATTCACCAGTCATGAATATAGACTTGACTTATAGAAAATTCCCCTTTCTTATATGTCAGCATGCGTTCAAGTCTATAGCACCTCTCCCAATCTTATACAAGGATCTGGTTCCCATGCCCCTGGGTGTTGTAGATTGAATTTACTACAACTAAAATATTACAACCTCCATTGTGCATACATCACGCATTGAGACATACTGAATCACCCCATGTACTTTAATGTCAGTGAGTAGTACAGGTGATAGGCCGCCAGGTGGCAGCTTTTCCCTGTTTGAGGCTGTTGGAGGGTAGGGAGCATTTGAAGAGTATGAGAGTAAAATATATTAATCCTAGTGCCTCGTGTATAAGCCGTGACCTTAAGGTAAGGTTGGAAATTTGCTGTGCCTTAGAATCTGCCTGGAGTCAAGGCTCACCTTATAGGCGAGGAATTATACTTGCTAGTGCTGAGGGACTTGGAAACAGATGGGCTGTGTGTGACTCAGTACTGGTACCATTCTGACCGGTTCTGGCGGGATACGGTTGTAGCTGGTTGGGAGGAGTGTAGGGGTTCGTTCCCCCGTCGGGTGCGCAGAGCCTTCAGAGGGACTGTTCACTTGGTTGTGTCACTCCCCCTATGTATACCATACCGATCCAGGGTAGTTGGAAGGTGGAAATGTCAGTGGGGCCGTGTTGGTGACAGGGTATGTCAGGCCAGGGGATGTAGCTCAGTGGTAGAGCGCTCGACTTGCAAGCGAGAGACCGGGGTTCGAATCCCGGTGTCTCCAGAGACATTTTCACTGACCACTACACAATTGTATAGACCACTACAGTTAAAATCAGCCCCCAGCTACAATATGTTTTCATCAACTCAAGATGCGCCATATGTGCACAATGTGTCTTATATTCAAGGTAGCACATATGTGAATAATTAATCTTAAATCAATCGAAATTTATTCGAAATCATTTATTTCATTGACCCATATATTTCATGGTAGAGGCAAGGTTTGCACAAGGTTGTGGCAATTATTAATGGAGTAGAGGAGAGGTAAATAATGAAAAGTAAACAGCTCTAATCTACACTAGAATGGGGCTACTTTTCTGGGACCTGATTCCCTTGGCATGTGATGGAACAGACAGATTAAAGGTACATGTACAAATTTACACAACCTTCTAAAGTACACATACACATACACTACCTAAATCTGATAACAAAGACAATTCACTCTAAAAGCAACTGTTGAATCCACTTGGGGATCATCTTAAATCTGAACAGAGAAATACTGTAAATCATATTGCATTGAAGAAGGGTAGTGCCATGGTACAAGGTATCTCCGTGAAAATAAAGACAGATCTCTGGCAACTATGGAACGAGAATATTGCCATTATTTTGACGATTTTTGTTCTACAGTAAAGACTTGAATGGCATTTCCAAGTTTATTGAAGAGAAGACTGTAAATACGGAATGACCCTTTTGTACATGGTATAAAGATTGTACAGACCTTGATGAATACTGCTTTGTCCATGATGATGATTCATTCCATAATTAGTTATGTTCTAAGGAGGTTTTAGTTATAACCCTTAATGATAACCTTTCATATTAACCGTACACATAATGATGCCCTAGTTGTCCTGTCAACCTTTACAACTTTTCTATATCATTTATATGAGTGGTCTATCTATGGTTGTATCATTATAGGCACACATTCATGATTCATTTTATCATTATGAATCAGTAACAGTGGCTGACTTGGGATATTGAAAAGGAAGGGGGGGTCTTTTCCCTTTTGCAGGTGAAAAGGTGGGGGAACTTACTCAAAATTTCGGACGTTAAATTCAAAAATACATAGATCTAACTCTTAACTACAGATAAAAGAAAAGTACATGCCCTTGCACCCTGGAACCACATCTATATCCACACCTGAGAGATACCACTATCTATTTTGATATCTCAGGAATCAGCATTTTACTTTCAATCATGATTCAGTCTCTACCTTATTGTGTAAGCATTGAACTTGTTAGTTTTCTGGTCATTGAAAGGATCAGTACCGGTGTTGCCTAAAAGGCAGGGGATTGCGCACCATCTATTTTAAGAAAAAATCCCAACCTAAATAAACTCGTGTCTAATGTGATGGGACACGTTATACTTTCTGCCCTATGAGGGTTAATACCCGTAAAACTAGAGGCCTTATTTAGACTACAGTTACTGATTATAGTCTAAAGCTGGACAGGTCAACCGGAACACCTCTAAATGACCCAGAAGTTTTTGGGTCATTTCGTTTTCTGATCCACTATGTGTGACAATCGGTTACGAAGTAGGAGAAGGGTAGAGGAAGTTTTTGGTTTTGAACTTTTCTTATTCTTTGGGTGGTGGAGGGAGGGTAGTAAAAAGCATGTGAAGCCCCCCCCCTCCCTATCCCTATCCCTGGCTGCCGCGTTTATTCAATTTAATGTTATTTGCATGAGACATTGATGGTGCGTAACTCGCCATGGCTATACTCCTGCATCACGATGACCCTACAGTGTTGATACACAATGGCCACTACACGGGCGTGTACTGGTTTAATACCAGGTTGAGTCTATGTAAGTGTTATCCATATAGAAGGGTGAGACAGTAAAGGAGCAGTGCTGCTCTCTGCCAGCTCTATTTCCCATAGAGTAGACCTTGATTACGGAGGTGAGGGGTGACTTTGCCAAAGTCACCCCTCACCTCTATACAAGGTCTATACATAGCAAATAGAGCTGGCAGATGGCAGCACCGCTCCTTTACTGTCTCACCCTTCTATATAGATAACACTTACATAGAGTCAACCTGGTATTAAACAAGTACACACCCGTGTGCCAGTATGATGCATGCATTCAGCTTCAGCATGATGCACACTAGCACTGCTTTGGTGTATCAGGGTGGCAGAGGCGCTAACTAGGTATCATGTTTTCTATTAGGGGTTAGTACGAAAACGTCATGGTTTGTGTCATATGAGGTGAGTTTCATTTATACCTGTTTATACCATGGTTATCACGTTTCGGCACTGATTTCCGGTGCCCAACCCTGATATACCCATGTATTTAGCACGCACTAAGGCACCGTGGAAAATTTCAATACAAGTTGTTACGTTGGCATATGCTCTAAGGGTATTCTGGCCGTTGCGCGCACTGCTGGCAAGCGGTTTTACTATCAAAATTCCCCTCGTACACATGTCAACGTAACATTTTGCGTCCTTCGGGCTCGGTCCTTAATCTGGGATAAAACGACCTAGTGGAAGCCCAGCCATGCATTATGCCCTTAATAGGTACACGCAGGTCTATACATATAGTATATGAAGTGTCTTCTATACACCTTAAACCCGAGCAAGCAGGAGAGGACGAGTGGAGGAAGGGGTAGAGAGTTTGAGAAAGAGAGGCAGAGACAAACAGACAAACAGACAGAGACAGAGGCAGAGAGACAGAGGCAGAGAAATAGAGAGAGCGAGAGACAGAGATACAGAGAAAGAGACAGACAGACAAGGATTCTACCTTGTAAAGGGAGGGAGAGATGATGATGGACCTTAGTGTCAAAATTGGAATAATATGAGCAACATATTTGATACTAACACTCTTAAGTTTCCCATACAGTTAGCTCCAATCAACCCAGCCATTACACAGCATTGTGTACACGAGTCTATGCACGTGCATAACACACCCATGAGGTTCCTCCTAAGTACATAAGCCAATGTAAAGCTTACAGGTGGCAATGTATACTTAGTGCTTTATGCATAGCAAACCCTTTTGATACATTAGCACCAACAGCCTCACCAATTATGTATTGAGTGAGTGAGAGTCATTTCAACAGCTAATGTCATATTCATGGCGAGAACTACATTACACAATTTCATATGAGAATGTGTCAGTGCCCACGCAGATGTGCACCACACACATACGAGGGGATAGGAAATAGGAGAAATAGACCCTTTTAAGTGGGCTAGGGAAGCCCACCAATTATGTATTGATGCAGCAGGTTGAATTTGTGTAGCCCTGGCGAGTAACTTGCCACGGATGCATTTATGCATCATGACTACCCTACAGCGTTGATACGCTCCTGGAGGGTGAGCATGACAACAAATGGGCATAAAGCATTTAGCGCTTCAAAAGGCCACTGATGTAGGAGTGCATCATGCCCATAGGTCAACATGAAGCATGAATGTAGCCCTGGGCGGTTACTTTCCAGGGCTACATTCATGCTTCATGCTGACCCATGGCATAACGCTTTAACAGCATCTAAAGTGTCAGACAATACTGATGCCCTTAGAGTACTTAGTGTATAGTGTATACCATTCCCAGCCATGTGGTCAGGAATACTATAGACATACTCTAGATCCGGAATTGAGCTAGTGAGTATATAAAACCCACAGGTGTATAGAGTAAGTTTATCTAGGCCTATCAAGCTGTGGCAGGTGTGTCGGTGTGTTACACCTTACTATAACGTACCTGTACTCACCTGTAGGACGTCCTCTCCACGGTGCTCTCTCACCTGTGAGACGCACCGTCCTGATCCACACCTTTGTATACAGGCACACCCCTTCCCACCCCCTCCTCCAACCTACCCTCCACTACCCCATATTAACCCTTTAAGGGAATGGCCAACAGTAGTTGGTAGGGGGATGTTTGTGCTTACGCACCAATCTTTTCGACCCCCTCCACCCTTCCAATGAGTTTAAGATTGTTCTACTCCACTTTTATATCTATTCCCCACCTACCTTAAGCCTAGTATTACTCGGACCGCTGCCTTCTATGGCAGGCCAAATGAGTAATCCTTAAAGGGAAACAGCACCTTATCTTCATAATGAAAATAGGGTACTGTTTCCCTTTAAGAAAAAGAAAACCCATAAAATAAAAGTATGTCAACTGAAATACAATGTCATTCAGGGAAGTAGAGGTCATTTATGAATGTATACTGCTTGTATTTTTCAGCTCTAACATAATTGACCTTATCAGGTTGGAAAGTCAGTTGTTCCTTGGGCAGCAAATACTTACATTATTGGTCAAAATATTGAGACTTTTAATAATCTGTTTTGAAAGTAGGTTGTCTTTCTTTCCCAAACAGTTCTCATATTGTCAATTCAACCATTATTTGCTGCTGTATGGGGGAACAGCATTTCCCTTTTGTAAATGCCCTAACTTATCGCTATCAAGCTGTTGAATGTAGACTTTTGCAATTTTCCTACCATAGCTAAATTATTAATGGCTCTTTTGTTTGTCCAATGAGTACCTGTTGTTATTGCTTGATCATGGTACAGATGGTGTCTATAGAATTATGAGAAGTTTAATGCAGATATCACTGGTCAATTTTCCAATTTTTAAGAAAAAGTTGGAAAATGGGGGTTTGTGCAATAAGCGGCAAAAGTTAGGAATTCCCTATCTTCAAATGTCAATAAATCTGAGACTAGCACAATGAACCACAGCTTTCATTGCTTCATACATAAAACTAACATAATCCTAAGTGATTTGGAGAAACTGCTAGTATAGTTTAGGATTTACTGAATAGTGATATATAGCTTTAAATGAGAAAAGTTACCCATTTGGCTTTTCATAGCCTTTGGCCTACAACCTTTAATGGTGAACTGACTCGCTGTATTTATATACAGGCTAATCATGTTCTGGCCCTGTGCTTTCTTTAAGGTCATTTACTGCACGCCTTTGAGGTAGGTGGGGGCTGGGGTATTGGACAAATGAGATGTAGGTAAATGCAGGCCCTCAGAAGGGGTCCAGTGATAGCAGTGATACAGTGAATGTAGCAATGAATTTTAGATGCCTACATGTTCAGGGAACCCAGATCACTTGATTAGACATCAGGGTTGCCCAGCTTAGCTTAATTACAAGGGCATTTAATTGAGCAATGCTAACCCAGGTAGCAAGGATACATTGGGCCAATGTCGGCTTACATTGGGCCATTGCCGGCTTATATTGGGCCAAGCATGGACAAGCATGACCCAATGCTCCATTGCTGATTGGGAACCTTATCGGATAAGTAATTACCATGAGCTGTGGCCTTCCTGTATGGTGCTACCCCCTGGTGTTGGAAATCTGAACTACTGCCAATACATTTCCTATCATATTCCTGATGCTGCTGTATATATCTGGTATGATTCTGATTCTAAGCTGGACATCCCAAATGTATAGCAAAGTGATTTGAGTTCTCATAACATGTGGGAGATGTGCTATGTGTGCAGCCAAGTTCAGCTGCTTATAGTCAACAATATTTCCTCTAGGTGAAAGCAACATAGATGAGACATTGAACAGTGTTATCCCCTGGTGAGTAACTTGATAACCAAATACCATAATTGCTCGTTTAAGCGCCAGGAGCTGAAATAAGCTCGGGTGGTACTGGGGTATTGAAACAACCATTAAGGGCCGCTGATGCATTAATGCGTTATGTCCGTTGGTCGGCATGATGCACCAATGAAGCGCATCATGCCGACCCTACAGGGTTAATACTGTGACCTTTAAAGGATTAAGCACTTAAACAGGGGTTTGAAATCTCCCACTAAAGTAGGAAATCCGACTTTTTTTTCTTCGAAAAGATAGTTCCTGAGATCTGTGTAAATCCACTGAAAAGATATTTTACTATTCGTATGGGGGGTTGTCTGATCAACATAGCTGATCCCTTTGTATCCTGGATATTTCACTTTCCACATGTCAAGTTTAAACCCTGAATTCCAAAAGATTGTAATAATATTTAACAATACACCCCTTTTCTGTTGTAAAACATTATCTAGACGTTGCCATGAAGTCATGTAGTGCATTTCATACTTTTTCATTTTCGGCATTTCACCCCCCCCCCCCCTGTTATGGTGTCACAGCAGTATTCGGCCCCAGTAAACCTCGCAGATTAATAATTATGGTACCAGAAGAAAGGTAACGATTTGGGGGGAAAAAGTAGCAAAAATCTTTGGTCACCATGGAAACCTATTGTGTCAGAGAGGGGTCCAAGGTCACATTTGTGACTTGTCAGGGGCACCTGTATCATTTAATTTATTCAACATGGTGGTTTCCATGCCAACTGGTGCAAAAATGGATCTGACTCCATTATGGTTGACCATGCTAAAAAATCAAGAATGACTTCAGCTTTAATTTAAGCCTTTATTTATGAACGCCATCAAATTAGAACCTGATTGACGCCAGTTTTATGGTGGAAGATGGGGAGGAAATCAGAATGTCCTTGGCCCTATTAGTACCGTGACATCTTATAGCAGTTTATAAAACGATGAGCAGTGCTCTGCTGCATGATAGAAATGAACTTGAGTGCATTATAGGAGTACAGTGCATACCTGAGCAAGGTCACGGTAGCTGCACTGACAGAAAAAAGAGGATCAGCCTGTGTTTCACCTAGTCTCTTGTGCTGTCTGAGTATCAAGAGAGCCTCTGCTAGAGGCTCTCCCCTGACATGCCATACTCATGCTGAGCCTGCTTCAATGCCACACATTAGGAAAAAGGATCAGCATGAGTATGGCACAAGGCTCAGGCATGGTGCCATACTCAGTCTGAATCTAACTGAATACTCCAGCAAAGCAGGGGTCTAGCCCTTACACTGATGTCTGAGATTATATCATATCCTAGCACCCACCACACCATGTGCCTCATTAGCTCAGTTGATATGGCACTGAACTCTGCATCTGAAAGTGGTGAGTTCAAGCCCCATTGAGAACTTTTGTAAAGTCATTCTCAGTAAGCCAATCTTATTGCTACAATGTGAGCATGAATATGCATTCATAATGGGGTTGTGAGAAGATTTTTCCCTATTAAGCCCCCCCCTCTCACCCATTCTTGCACATACTCAATATCCTTTCTATTATCCTCTAGTCCTTAGAACCATGATATCTAAGATTATAACACGGTTAGAGATGTATTCAGTGCCGAAAATGGATAATATGAGTTCGGATATTTCGGGATAAAGCACCCAAAATTCACGGCGAGCGGACAGCGGGGCGGCCATGTTGAAATGTACTTTGACACGAAAGTAAATTCTCCATTTTTGAAGCTTATAGACCAAATATTGCAAAATCCTTTGGACATAACATAGTTGAAACCATATTCTAACTCCCTGTCGGGTAGATTACTTGATATTATGGCTGTATTTGATATAAAAAATTATTAAACTTTCGAATTGAGCGACTTGCCGTGCGTCTTCGCCATTCTGTCAACACTACAGGTGCCGCCGCCTGGTGTGTACAGAATGGATTATATTTTAGACTGGCGCAGCTCTGTCTCAACGTGTTCGCAGTAGTAGGTCTATGAGAGTTGGAGTTGCAGGAGGTCGCCAGCCTAACCATACGACAACATGAAACCAAGATGGCGGAGGGCCGTCTTGTCGACTCGCATAAGAAATGAATGGATTATATCATTTTTTAAGGTAAATACTTAGAATTAATGGTGGAAACCGTGTTATAAATGCAATATGTAATGCTTAGACTTGAACTCATGCCTTCCAGGACTTATATATGCACTCCGCTGCGCGTCGTGCATATATCAAGCCCTGAAAGGCATTCGTTCAAGTCTAAGCATTATATATTACATTCATATAATCTTATCTATTTAGGAATATAATAGGAATTAATCACTAAAACATTTAGAGTATGATCATATATTTGCAGTAAATGTAAAAGTAACATATGGTCCCAGGCATATTTCTAATGTTTTGGGGCTTGGAAAAAAGTAGAATACCAGATTTCAACACACAGAGGGAGCAGATCATATGAGATTTCAAGTGGAGATCTTTCAGCACAGTCATGATGGTGTAATGGAAGCATGTTTACCTTCATATGAGAAGGTCCTGAGTTCGATTCCAGCCAAGGGATGCTCTTCAAAAGTTGCAAGTTTTCAACCCGAAATATTTTGTTATGCAAACGATTTATTTTCTTGCTATTTTCTGACTTGGCAGACGTTGAAGATTCTGTCAGTTTTCAAGCAAGCATCTTTTTCAATTAGTTACAAAGTTAGGTCTTAGAAAAATACACTGTAATAGATGAGATGTTTCCTATTAAACTGAAAAAAAGAAAAATGTTTCTCAGCACAACCTAGACTTGAACCTGAGACCCCTCACATGCAAAGCGAGAATCCTAACACTGTGCCACCTCTACAACTGGTGAGCCAGGTTACAATAGGCATATCAGTAGGACTGTGCAATACTTACTGAGGACATTGTGGACATCTGTCCTTAATATGGGCATTTTTCCTTACTATGGTCACTCCAGTCTGTGTTCCCTTTTAGTCTACTGGGCCTCATATGACCAATGACATCTCACTGTAGTAGGTCTATGGTTGAAATATCATATTGATAGTGCCACTTTCAACACCTGACCCGCTAGCACATATAGGAGCACAAAGGAGTCACAATAAGGAGGTACCCGGTTCAAATCCCACCAAGGAGCAAAAAGGACACTGAAACCAGGAATGCACAAACTATTCATCGATTAATTAGACTGCCTTAGGAAGTTGAATGTTCGACCATCTGAAATCCTTGTGTGTATGAAATTATGGGCTTTTGTCAAACGGTGACCTTAATTTCTATATTTCTTTATAATGTTTAACAAACCAATTATGTGTTGGGCTTAATAGACCCTACAGCTTAGTAGTTCAATAAGGGCTACAAATGCAGGGCTACATAACCATTACAATTTAGACTGTCTGTAAGCCCTACAATGCAGTGCTGATTAGTAACTATTTAAGTGGGGTTGTGCCCACTGGGTAGTGTTGCTGGACTCACTCTGAAGATAGAATCCAGTAAAGTGTGATCCTATGTATTGGGATACTCTGGCAGTGCATTACACCATAGGTAAGAAAGACTCCTGCAATGGTGGAGCCTGTTCAGGTAGGATCCAGCATTGCCTGACCCTCTTCATAGAGATACTCAGGCAATGTCCTATTCTCTTCTATTATGTTACTCCAGTTGACCCTGAGCCTGTCTCTAAAGAGACTCCTGCACTGTGAAAGTAGGGCAGTAGAGAGGGTACAGCTAGGCCATAAACAATCTAGAGTAGAGTGTCAGGTATTGCTGGAGTATGCCTCCACCCTAGGCTCACCCTGAGTATCAAAATATACTCATTTTGGCGACATTTGCCTGAGGCTAACATTAGGCTCCCTGTGAGTATCATTATTTTTTCTGTGTGTATACAAATCAAAGGCCATTGATTGGTCAAGATGTATCTTGATTGGGTACTTAACTGTCTTGAGGGAATGTCCAATGTTTTATAAAGACAATAGACAACTCTTTCTCCACATCTTGACTGTCTGTTGTTCTATAATGCACGAATGCATCTGAGTCTCGATGTAAAGAAAATCGTTGTCTATTCTCTAAATACAAATGAGAACCTGTCTCAAATAAGGACTACAGGTACAGAGGTATTGAAATTAAAATGCGACTGGAAGCTTAAATGGCCCACTACGGTACCTGCGTATATATCCTTTGGTTGGTATGATAAATGGATGGAACATTGAGGAGATACTTATCAGGGCTGTATTAATGCATTCTTTGTGCATCATGCAATAATGCATTTAAAGCCACTGGAGGTCCTCATATGGCTATATGCAGCACGGTAGGTGGGAAAAAGATAAAGTCGTGATTATTTGAAACAAAAAACAAACTTCTAGAACGAGGGTAATCTTTATGGCTGTGAATTCCTTTCTAAAGCAATGGGGCCATACTATGAGTCATGAAATAAATATTAACACTTAACACTGGGTATAACAGCTTTCCCTGCCCCCAATACATCACACATGTCCAAAATTACATAAATGCTATAACAATTATATACCGTAGCCTGTGTAAAAACAAGGTATTTATATAAGGTTTGTCAGGTCATGCTCTGTAAGCCAAGTGGGGCATGTGTAGCAGGGTACAGGCCATTTACCTTTTCGGTACAGGTTGTGTAATTCCCAGTGTTAGATGTATAGGAGAGGTTCCTCTTACCCACAGGAGGATACATCTCAACACTGGAGGAGGCTTGTCTACAAAATATAGAATATAAGGAAAGTGACCATTGTCACACTACTGTATAGCTATCTGTGGTAGAAGGTGAGTGTTATGATATTAGATATGTGTGTGGGAGGAGGGAGGGTCGGGTGGGAGGGGTTTAGGTATGATAAGGGATCTACATGTCTCGATAATCGGAAATCAAGTCTAAATGTACAATGCATCAATATTTTGATGTTGGCTTTATTTTTTAAGTGCTCCCCATTGGCTGATAGGGGTCAAGTTAGTGACGGGGTAGGCCATCAAGAGGTACGATCCAACACATTATAACCCCCGCCCTATTTCCCAATGTTCCTAATTCATAGATATATACATCCTACATGGGAACCATCACATCTTTATCTTAACGCTATATGTGACACTGATGTACAGGAGTGCATCAAGTCGATTGGTCGTCATGATGCACCAATGAGGTGCTGACAAGACTACACACCGGCACTTCATTGGTGCATCATGCCGCCCCTCCGGGGATGAGTCAACCTCATAAAGTTAGCATGATGCATTAATATCATGCGCAAGAACTAGGTCAGTACAATCGACAAGCTGAGAGGTGGTGTAGAGAGCCCAGTGTGTGACACTAGTCATTTTCCTATTGCTGCCATCTATCAGAACTCTAGTAAACTATTTTCTGCCTTGTCTCATGAGTAAAATCTTCCAATCTCTAAAATATACCAGAAATTTTCTAAAATATATCAGAAATTTTTATATGCAAGTATTTATTTGTAAGGCTTTTATAATATTACAGCTTCCGTTTATTCTAAACCAATTTCCAACACTGCACCCTCTCTGGGTGCAGCCTTGAGTCCAATTGACTACTGCCAGTGCCTGCCAAGCCAGTGTTGTGGTCCTACACCACTAAAATCGATATGTTGACATGGCCATTTCTTAAAATTGGCATGGGACATGGCTATGCTAGTGACATGTGGCAGGGCCATTTTTTAAATTCGACATTAGAAATGGGGCTTAGTGACATAAGAAATAGGGCATATTACTTATTTTATTAGGGGGTATAAAGGAAAGGGGACGTGTCTTTTTTATACATAGAGAGGTCACCAAAAAAGGTTTTTGGGGTATATAAGATGAATGCCTGCCTTAATGGTAGCAGATGTTTTACAGATCTTGTCAGAATAAGTTTACTCAAAATATAGAGTACTGAATTCATAATGAAAATAGGTATTTCACTGGATAGGGCCATGATCTAGACAAAAAAGGGATCCACATAATCATACTGGTACTCTTTTTGGATTAGCTATGCTGGTGACACTGGAAATTGCTCTTTATATGGGACATGTGCATTTCTTAAAATCCTATGTATGATATTGGTCCCCCATCAAGGGCCCCAGTGTAACATCAGTGGTGAGCGGGCAGCTTGGGACCTAGTCATGTTGACACAGAGGAGAAGGGTTACTTTTACCCAGAGGGGACAGAGGGTACATGGTCAGTGGCAGACCCTGGACCTATACCATTAAAATGGCCTGTATTTTAGGGGAACTATATGTTTCTATGTAGATATATTAAGTCCCAGAATGTGTAAATCCAAACTGCTTATCAATACTCATGTGGTAGAATCACTCTGCATGCCCAGCCAGTTCTCAGGACACACATGAAAGTCCAAGAGGTAAAGTGAGTTGAAGTATCCTTTTATTCCACTAACAGCACATACAACTTCCAAATATCAATAGACAATAGATTCTCCAAACACATGGTCTTTTATATGAGGCTCTCAGTCCGAAGGTGACATTCAGATGGCCTTCACCCTGGGCCTGAGACCACTCACCCTGGGTGTGGCAGTACCCTCACCTTGGGTGTGGCCCTGTCCTAACATAAGCGGACAAGGTTCCCCGAGTAGAGGTGAGGGGTTTTCAGAATGGCCTTGACACTCACAGACTGTGCATGTCAATGTCCAGCCACACCCCCTCTCAATGACATCTGTCAATACATTTGAGTTATAAAGTTTCCCTAGTTCTACCTTCAGTTTCAATACATTTTAAGTACTATGTATGCATCTGGAATTATAGACCAGTGCACCATGACCAACACAAAGAATCTGGTAGCAGACTAGTTCTGTGCCGTGATTAATATTACTTGCCAGGGATGCATCCATGCATCATGCCAACCAATGGAAATGATGCATGAATGCACTAGCGGCCCTTATTAAGGATTTTTTTCTTCAGTTAGGTGATCCTATGTTTACTCAGCATGTACCTACAAATATGTAGATTCAAAACAATTTCCTTACACTGCTCTAGTCTAACTAATGTGGAGTGTCACCCCGTCACTCTGTATGCAATTGGTATAAGGCCAAATAACACAAAAGGTTTGTTTCCAGTAACCCGACCGACCCTAGCAAAACAGGGGCAAAGAAATTTTTTTGTGATTTTGAAGAATTTTGTCTAATTTTTTTACATTTTAAAGAATTTTTTCATTACTTTTTGAGGATTTTTCCTGTACCCTAACCCCACATGTGTTGATAATGTTGTGTTTGAATTCCATACATTTTGCCTTATATGTGTCATTGGCTATGTTGGAGGACATCACTTGTGTTGATAAGATTAGCCAGTAAATATTTTTAACAACAGCTAGAGTAGAAGGGTAAGGACGTATAGAGACTGTGTCTCTGATATATATATATATATGGTGTAGAACTTTTTGTACTCTCGTGTAACATAGTTTCTCCTCCTGTGTTACATAGTTTCTCTATCTGCTTTATATACTTCCTCAGGGGCCTATTTCAAGAAGTCAGTCAGTACTAGCTGTGCTACGACTGCTCTATCATATCCTTAATGCTGATGACATACTGATACAAACAATTTACACCAAGGGATTCACGGGACAATTATCTTTCAAATAATGGGCATCATATCGCAGGACTGGGAGGGGCTAAAGTACGAAAAGTCCAAAGTCATCAACTCTTCTGTAAAGTCAACCTTTCTTGCCAAATTGAGGCTATAGCAGTGATAGAGCGGGACCCTTTAAGACAGAATGTCCATCTAGCCTAATTTAAACCGTTAGTGGATTTTGGGATCATCAGTTAGGCTAAAAAACAAATATCATGTGTTTCCAGTTACATGCCTCCAAGACCTAGGCTCAGTAGGTCGCATTATTTGGGGTTTTTTTAATTTTTTTTTTTTGATTTTGTATAGAAATGTATTGGGCTGATGCCATCACATTCATGGTTTGAGATTCAGATTTATGACAAACATGACATGTGAAAAATATTTGTGCTTTTTAAAGCTAAAATCTGTGGACCCATAGATGATTTTCATAAAGAACGGAAGAAAAAAATCCCTAAAATTCTCAAAATTAAAAAAAAATAAATTAGGGTCGGCCCTGTTGGGTAGGGTCGGTCGGGTAACTGGAAAGAAACCTTTTTTATTTGGCCTTACATATAAATAGACCCCTAGTGACCTTACGAGGGCTTCGGTGGGGTTTGTGTCTATTAACTTCCTTCTGTCCTAACTATAAATATCGGTGACTATTAGGAGTTCCACTAGTATTATACTTTTGGGGGAAGCTAAAAGCCATACCCAAGGCTCGAAAGCTAAAGGTTTATAGCCTAAATCAGGGGTATGGCTGATATATGAGGGCGCGGCCTATCCGGGGAAATTACGCTACCACAAATTATACATAAATGCAGGCATGGTAACCATAGCGACACTATGCGGTTGATGTCATCCTAGTAGAGTCTTTAATATATGCTGAAAAGAGCACTAATGAATAAAAAGCTCACATGAAAAGTCAAGCTCTGTTTCAACCTTCAACTTGTACCCACTCCATTAGAGTGAGAAGTCACATGGAGGGTGTTGTGCATAGGGGAAAAGGCAGTTTTGCCTAAGAAGTGCTTACCTGCAGCAGTCACTTTCCTTTTAGTCCTTACATTTTTCGTGTTCTATGGACATGCTTATCTCAGTCAGGTAGAAGTACCTTTCAATGAAGATGACACTACTCAAAAAATCTTTCTACAAACCTTTCTACAAGAGTATTCTTAAGATTGGGAAAAACAGTTTTTTCACAGTGTAAATATATCTAATTAGAATAACAGCGGTTTTCCAGAAATTCTGGACAAAGTCCTCCACATTCTCTTCACAGAGATTCCACAGTGGAAGGGCCTGGAAGAGCCTGGAAGAGCACCATTCTATGTATGGCATACTTTGGTTGGCATGGTGACCCCCAAGCTGCCTCCGGCCAGCCAGCATCACATTGAGGACAAGTCCTGGTTTCTGCACTCAAATCTGTTGGAAAGCAGGGGTTCCAAAGCAGGGGCGAATCCAGAAGGGCTGGTCTAGGGGGAAGCACAGCCAAGAAAATTTGGTGTAAAGGGGGGGGGGGGCACAGCCCTGTTTCAGTCCCACATTTCCTATATTTAAAGAGTTTAACCATAGCCCCTTTTCAGGGGGTCTAGGGGGGCACGTGCCCCCTAGGCCACCCCCTGGATCCGCTTCTGGAAAGGGTTAGGTGGTGAGGCATTTTAATTAGTCATAGGTTAGGCTGTAATTAGTATATTCACTTTTTATGATCTATCAAATGTCAGTATCAGACATATTATATGTGTAACTGTATAGTTGGCAATCATATCATTCTTTAAAAATGCTTCGGCCTCTCTGCAGGAGGCATGACTACACTCACCCCCCCACACACACACACACCCCCTCCAAGGTTGGGCTTAGGCCAGACTGCGTCAGTCATAGGGTGTGGACTGGTTACCATGTTGAGTCTACGTAATTGTTATCCATATGCTATAATAAGGGTAGGAAACTAAAGGACAAGTGCTGCCCTCTGCCAGATACCCTGTGAACTATTTTCCATACAGTACACCTTGATTACAGAGGTGAGGAGGTACTTTGCCAAGTACCACCTCACCCCCGTAATTAAGGTCTATACGTAGCACATAGAGCTGGTAGAGGGCAGCACTTGTCCTTTACTTTCCTACCCTTATTATAGCATATATATAACACCTACGCAGACTCAACATGGTAACCATGTGTTATCCGGCCACGAGGGATGAGAAAGGGCGGGAAGACATAGCGTGATGCACATTCAGGGAAAAGGTCCCACACAGTGCTTTACCGTACTGCCATCTGGTGCTTCATTGTAGAAACTACAAAATGTCCACTGCTTTACTGCATCAACAATTACCTGGGTAACTGTGCATTTCTGTCTCAGAGTGTATTTTTGTTTTTTATTTTAAATTTCTCCTCACTATAAAAATTAAATTGACTGTTGTCGAAATAACGGCGGAATCCTCATCCAAGAACTTGCCAGAGTTCCATCAATATTTTCACAGATTTTTTTGTACATGTGTGTACCACTGTACTGTCATCTGGGGCTTCTTCTAAAGCCTACACTGGTTCAATGCAATATGTTTAAACTGAAAACATGGAAGATCCGAAACTAGTCAGCGGTGAACACTTTAGATCCTGAAGTTGACGATACCTAAAACTTTAGTCAAAATGATGACTTTAGGTCGTCATCCTGACGACCTGAGTCGTCAATATGACGACTCTGCACTGTCAGTATTGTCATCCTGATGACTCAGGTTGTCAGGATGATGACCTATTAAAAGTCGTCATTTTGACTACCTAAAGTTGTAGTCTTAGGTATTGTCAACTTGAGGACCTGAAGTGGTCACCGCTGACTAGTTTTGGATCTTCCATGTTTTCAGTATACTGTGGTTCACTGTTCAGTTTTGTGAGGATACCTGGTAGATCCAACGGTTATTTCTTAGACTGATTTTGGTGTTACATTTGCAAGCTGTTTTTTTGTTCTTCTATTACAGATCATTTACCAACCATGTCGGGTGACGGTGCCTATACCCTGTTCTGGTTGTGGAGGATTGGGGGCTCCTTTTTCATTGTGGCCATAATCATAGCATGTATATTTGCATGTAGATGTTGCAGAGGAAAAGGTATTCCATTTGATGATGATCTACCAGTGACTTTATTCTGTCCAACCTTTCTATCAAAGTGGTTTTTATTGAGAGTATGATTAAAGATTGAAAGGAACGAAACATTACCTTTTTTAATAACCGCAGCTCGATGTTTTCTTTTTTGGTAGCATTCATAAGTGCACGAAATGAATATCATAGAAAAATATCTAATTCTGAAAGACTAATGCTTTGTTGAAAATGTAGAGCTTAGTTCCTATTTTCTGTCCAATCCTGATTATTGCCCTATTTGGGCACTAGTTAACACTTTCACCAGTCAAGATTGATGTTTTCGACCAGTCTAATTTCATTTACGATGTTATAAAAAAATCATGCATGTATATTTCTTCTTTTTTTTTTTTTTAGACTAATTCGGCATAAAATCCTGCCTAATATTTTAAAAAGTCTATATGAAACGAAAAATCCATCCAAAACCTGCAGTATTTTCTTTTTTCCAAAAGTTTGTTTCAGGACTTGTATCAATGAGTATATATATAGCATAATTTCAAGTAACTGATGAATTTCTCCCAGGGAGACGACCGCCACCAAATAATGGTCTCTACCCAACCACAATTTCACAGCGCGATGCACAGAATTACCCGATGGTGTGTGAAAACGGTCAATGGAGGCCAGATGTACCAGGACCTGGATACCCACCATACCCAAACACACCTTATCAACCTGGTGCCCCAATGACACAGGGTCCCCCTTATGGGCCAGGTAAGTCAATTTATAAGCTTTACAATTTTATAGGGCGCGTAAGTTGCCCTGTTGTGACAAAAAAGGAAAAAAAAAGCGGATGCAAATAGTGTTGAAAATGGCCAGGAAGAAGGGCGCATAGTGCTTTGTGTCCATCCCCTCTGAACACATTATCACCCACCTCTGGCGTCGGGATCAGTGCCATAGTGATAGCATTGCAAATGAGATCAGTGCCTCATGGTAGAAGCACCTGATCTCAGAGATGTAAACACAAACAAAACTGATTCACAGCCAACTGAAGGCCGTCAATCACTGACAGACAGCGTAGGAGCAGTATCATTAGCCCTTTAATTGTTTCTAGTTCTATTAGAGCTTGCAGTATGATTTTTGGTCCACTATTCGTCCCTAATGGTTTAAAATTCCATTATCACTGCACACTGTTAGCCGACTCCAGCTGTCAGCCGGCCGCCATTGCTGCCTGTGATGTCATGACTTCATTATCTGAGGCTCACTGAGATCAGGTGTTTCTAGCCTCTCATTTCTAGATCTTCTAGATCTCATTTGCAATGCTATCACTATGGCACTGATCCTGACGCCAGAGGCACATGATTTGTGTTCACAGGGCTGTGTGTCCATAGGTATTTATAAAAAATTCTCCATAACTGGCCCTTTTTTTTATGGGACCCACTTCATATATCTTGTGTCAAATATACATATTATAGGTTTCTCTATATCAAGATATTGGCGATCGGTCAAAATGCCCCACACTTAAAGCATAGCACGTGGTGACTTCCTGTCCAATTTCGAGGGTATTTGCATCGTTTCTTCATCCCATTGCGATAGGGGAAACTTAGCCTACACGCCCAATTAGCTGTACAAAATTTTTACTTCTTCACTTTCAACATGATCAGTTCTAGCATACATCAATTATACCAAGTAATTGTGGTGAAATTCTACAACAGTGCACACAATACTAGTATTATCAAGGTTTCTTTAAGCTACAATTTATTTGTAAGTGCACAGAGTTTTAGAGTTATTTGTCGATAAGTCAAGCCAAACAGAGACCTGGAAGATCCTTCACCAGTTCTGACAAGTGACATTTTAGAGGTTTTACCTTGTTAACTCAATGCTGCTCACTTTGAAGAGCTCATTTTACACTGTAAAACCTACCTATTAAATCTACCATGGATCCTTGTAAAACTCAACAGCGAACCACTGTAATTGCATTGCAGTGAACCAGTGTAGTTTTTACAAGAAGTCCCATGTGGCAGTACGGTGGTACAAGAAATTTCTGTGAAAATGATGACGGATCTCTGGCAAATCTCTGATTTCTGCAATTATTTTGACGACATTTTTTTAATTTGTACAATGAAGTTCCATATTGCAGGAATGGCAGGTGGACCAGCCTATAACCCAGCCTACACACCACCACCCTATCCTACTGCAGCGCCACCTTACAGCCCGCAAGGAGAACACAATGTCCCGCCACCCTCCTATAGTGTAGCTGTGAGGGGAGGCAAGAGCAGGAAGGAACTGGGGGTAAGTAGAATCTGTTTATTCATTTAGGGAATAAACCATGGGCATGGCCGTTGGAGTGCTCTAGACTGTATTGAGACAATGTCGGGCCTTATATATATTCCCGTTATAACACAGAAAAATCTCATATCAGCAACCTAATAGCATAGGGATAATTGTGAAGTCTAAAGGAGAGATGTCAAAGTTAACCTCCTGTACTGGGAGTGCATTATCCTTCTAGATAATGCACGGTCAATCAGCCAATCAGAATGCAGCATTGTGGATAATGCACTATGATCTTGCCCAGCGGTGTTAGAAATCAGAGATAGCTGAGCCATAAATTTCAGCAGCAAAGCCTACACTCAGGGAAATGACTCTTGAATCTACCAAGCATCATCATATCATTGATTGAACAGAGACTCACCACAGGCAGGGCATTTTCTACAATATATCCCTAGTTGGCTGGCTGTAAAGCACCGTGGTACAAGGAATCTCTATGAAAATTTTGGTGGAATCCTTCTGCAGAAGATGCGAGGACCATCGTTTATTTGACAGTATTTTTTTCATGGTCTAGGCAATATGTGAAAATTGATCATCAGTAGTGTTTCTAATTGTTGATTGTATGGATATATGTGAGTCAGACTAAATTTAGTGAAGCTTTGTAACAGTTCAGTACTTCTGTACTTCAGTTCTTTTCTTTCCAGCAAATTGTCGTCATCTGTTGCCATGATTGGTCATCAATGGTGACTCCTTTTTGAGTGATAACTCATTCCATCATCTTTCGCCACTGTGTGTTAGACTCCCATGGTATAGCATTTACTATTCCTGGTGATCTTGTGCTATAACGACGTTGTGTTCTATCTAACGACATGTGTGAGCCACTTCACACAGGTTGACGAGGACTCACGACAATTTGCTGGGTTATAATAGATTGAATTGGTACCTGATTATTTAGGGACGAGTCATTTATTGTCAGGTGGTGGGCTTGTTAGATATAGGAGGGAGTCATTTTGAAAAAGAGCCCCTTGGTAGGGGGGGGGCAAAACCCAATAAACCTTCACACTGAGGGGGTCAATAGTAAATATGGACAATTCGAATACCCATTGCCATGTGTCATTCCACACATGTATCCTTTTTTTTGGAGGGGGAGTCATTTTGTAAAATCAGTTCTTAATGGGGTAGCAGCATTCATTTTTGTCATAGTGGTGGGGGGGGGTAAAAAAAGAAAAAAAACAAATCTGCCAATTGGCCAAAATCCATCTAGCCCCCCCCCCCCACTTGGAAATATATTATATTTGTTTCCTTGATCTGTTCACAGGAGGAAAGTATGCCGCCGGTTTCAGAAGGCAGTCAAACACACACAAGTCCAAGCACCCAACTATAACCCACACAAGGAACAAGAGAGATTCTATTGTATAATCCATAATTGTGGGACTGGACAAGTTTAATCTAACATGATTAACACATGAGCCGCAGTGCCAATTCTGTTCAGTGAATCTAGAAATGTCTTCTTAACTGATACATGTTTTGGGAACCCAGATCACTTTGCTAGACACCTGAGTCGCCTAGCTTAGCATATCTACAGGAGGAGAGCCCAGTGCTTAGGCGCCACCTTGTAGCAGACTAGAGTATGACCATGGCTGACAGAGCTAGAATGCAAGGAAATGGTCAAAGTATGACACAGTGGAGACATCATGTGAGTGGCATGGGAACTAAGCAAACATGAAATGTACCAGAAATGACTTCACTGAGCTCATATTAGTGGTAATTGAAATATCTTTCTCACCCTCTAGGAATGGTGCTCCAATGTTCTCTACTGCACCCCCTCATACATTAGACATTGAAATAATTTTCACAAAATGTAGATTTAATGGATCTCAACTCAATTATTTTTATGAAATACTCAAAGTTGACCTTTAGAACAGCCCATTATCAACTGAAACAGGATGGATTTCTCCATGCTGATACATTGAAATGCAGCTAACCTGGACCCATTACATAGAGTGAAGTATATGTGATGTAAATGTATCATAGGATATTTGACACATTTGTTAATATAGCAGAATTGAAGTATTTCCTCAGGCATACTGAGCTATACACACAAACATGAATGTTACAGTTGCCTCAAGATGGCGCTGAAGCACTGGTCACCCCCCCTGGCATATCTACAAAAACAAAAAAAAAAAAAAGTTGAGTAGTGCTAGCCTTATGGGGTAGGTGATCAACACAAGCTCTGGTCTAACTGCACAGTGCTACCAACTGGTGTTGGAAATCTAAACTACTTGCTAATGCATTTCTTACCATATTTGTGGTGCTGCTGCAAGCCCAAGCACCACTAGGTGGCATGGGGCGACAGCGTTACAAGCAGCACAGGTCTTCCTTGCTTTGGGGTACCCTAATTGCCTGCATATGCTGAAACGCAGCGTTTCGAGTGAGTGTCGTGGCAATTACGCAGCAATATCACTGTGTTCCAGCATTGGCAGGCAGAAAGGGTACCCCAATGCTGTATGTCTTGTATTGTTCTGACATTAAGGTGGGCATTCCCATTGTCTAGCAAAGTGACTTGGGGTTTCCAGACATGTAGAAATATAAAAGAAGAACATTGCTAGAATTGCTGCATGAAATGTGCACTAATGTCCCATGTAGCATATAGCAATCCAACTTTATTTTATGTCAATAACTTCTTCCCATAGAGATAGCATTGGAGGGCCGATCCGCACACCCCCAGTGGCATAACGTGTGCCGATCCACCACAGCGGCCGATCCACCACTGCAGCCTCGTTCTGGGTGCATGTAAATATTCAAAATGGCGGATCGGCGCTTGTACGGGGAACTACGGTACCGGATTTTGATCTTTTTTCCTTATTTAAGCCTCTAAAAAGATAAAATAAATATAGAACTAAACTCCCCTGGTGTCCTCGGTGGCTGATCCACCCCTCGGGGGGGCTCTCCCCCTCGGGCTAACGCCCTCGGGGAAGACACCCCCCTCGTGGTGGATCGGCCACCTCGTACACCACGGTCGTTTAGTTCTATCTATGTATTGCTAGATTCACTGCACAGATTTTTGGTAAAAAAGAATATAAAAAAGGTCCATAGTCACATGTTAACACGCAATAATTCTCGACTTTTCCTACATTTGCTCCCCGAAGGATATTTTTGATTATCAAAAGGTGACTTTGAAAGCCGGAAAAATGCAATTTTGGGGGCAATGTGGGTAGATTTTCTTTTTTACCTTTGGCCGCTGGGATTTTTTGGTCTCAAAATCAAACTTTTTTAAAAAATTGTTACCTTTGGCCGCCCAAAATTACTGCTAAGAAATCCCGTAATCCAAGTAATCTTAATTAAATGGCCTAATTTACTCAAAAACAAGTTTTCTACTGGCCCGGGTTGCCAGTGGGCCTAGGGGAGGCTCATTTCAGGTTATATAAAACTGGAAACCATGTGCTTACAAAGTTAGCAGGAAATGGGGTACTTTTTTAGCCCTAGCCTAGGAGCGAACCTGCCTGGACTAATTAAAAGGAGTGCTTCTTGACCCAATTTGAGCAAGTTAGGTACCTTTTTTATGGGCTTTTAAACGGCGAAAGAGTTTCAAAAATATTTTAACTAGGGAAAATATCACGGGGTCATTATTTGTTCATGAAATATTCCCCACTTCCTTTCCCAAGAAACTGCAATTTTCGAGATGTCTTTAAAATAATGGAAATTACCCCTCTATAAAGGTCCCAAATTTTGGGTGATGTACACATATGGCTACTATAGTAAAGATAGAGATCCCGGGCCAACAGCTTTAGCTGCGGGCCAATAGATTTTTTAGGCTGTTGGCCCGGATGGCCAGTAGCTAAAAAGGTTAGTGTCTACCCCTGTTATAGAAGCTCATTTTGGCTCATGGGATAAATGGGGTTAGTACACCCCAGGGGACCCTAACAAAGTGTTCTAATGAAGTGTTTGCGAGATAATTTTGATCCATACATTTGTGCATGATGCTGATGAGGGAATCAAGCATCAAGGAACTGTTAACGATTGGAAAAAAATGTTACTGTGATATGCTTAGTTCGGATTTAGAAATCCTAGCATGTAGAATTTTGTTATTATGGGACTATATACACTCGTGTATATGCATATAATTAACAGCGGCGAGTGATCCGCCCTCCCGGTACTACTTGTTGCGCGCAGCAATACAGCGCTCCATTTGGTAACTATGGCAAAGCTACCCCCTGCTATATAAGAGCGGCGCTGCCATTCTATCGGCAGTCGGGCTCTACTATTCATACGGTGCACAACACCCCTGTGCTGGGGGTTGGCACAAAAATTTAGTTTTTACCGGTTGCCAAGGTTGGTTGGACTTAATCAACATTACCAGCCGTCTTTTAACCTGGCAAAGTTGGTTTCTACTAAAAATTCTGGCCAAGATGGGCCGTAGAAGACCAAACAAGAAGACTTTAGAGCCTGATTCAGGACCGCCGAGCGGTGTTAGGAGATCTGTCAGGAGGCAAGGGCCCCCTGGGTCGTCCGTTACAGACCAATCCACAGATCCTCTACCCGCTGAAGGGATGACAGACGCTATGACAGACGAGCTGACTGAGTTGAAGATCCGGACGGAGGCTGTGGAGGAGAATCTGGCGAAAATCCTGGATAAGTTGGATGTTTTGACTTCAGAGGGCACCGTCGGGGGCAGCGATCGGGACACGACTTCTAGGCCACGACGGCTGTACAGCAGATCGAGAGGTGGATCTAGGTCAAGTTCAAGCTCCAGCAGTGATAGCTCTCACTCCAGGTCGAGATCCAAGCATAGATCAAGGAAACCAAGGGGTGAGTTCGACCAGCGAAATTTTTTAGGTCACAAAAAAAATGTTGACAGCCTAGAAAAATTACTAATGGTCAATGTTCGTTTAGTTAGTGCCAAACTTGAACAAGGTGAGGAAGTAAAATATATTCTTGACCACATAGAAATGCTGCTGGAGAAATCTGCCACTAGAATATTTACTCTCAGCTCACTTGTAAATTATGACAAGAGTGTCAAAGAGCGAGCTGACAAGAGGGGTATAAGAGCTTTTGAGACTGTGGAGAATTGTGACATCCTACGGCACTTGAGCTACGATGGCACATACACAGCCCAGAAATTGGCTAAATCATCCAAACCTGCTGTCAAAAAATCTGCTAACTCAAAAAATCACTGTTACGCTTACAATAGGCCCGAGGGCTGCAAGTTAAACCCCTGCCGCTACAGGCACGTTTGTAGCTCATGTGACTCTGGAAACCACTCTGCTGACAAGTGTCAGAAGAATGGTTCGGAGAAGTAGGATGTTGCCTCTGGGGAGGGTCGTGCCTCCAGATTAGCTGGCCATGGAGAGGCACTGTTGGTTGACCCCCCTGTTGAGGATTATGTTCTTGGCAATGTTATGCCAGAAATTCCAGTTATTGATGAATGTTGTCAAAAGCCACCAGTAGAGGTGGACTTGTTGAATTTTGCCAGCTCTGAAAATAATTTTGTGGAAAACCTTAGTATTACCGGTTTTTCCTCAAGGAGTAGTCCGAATGTTGGGGATTTTTATCCCATTTTTGATGTGACTTGCTCAGGTAATGTTAGTATAAACATTTACCAAAGTTGTGTTGACGGTACTTGTTCTTGTCAACATTTTATTGGTGGCCACAAGGCCCAAATTTTGCCATGTAGATTGGCATGTTTCCTAAGACAGGAAGGTGTTATAAATTTACCCAAACGTGACTTAGATTATTTGTGGTCGGGTTTTGTAGAAGGTTTCAAAATTGTTGATCCTGGGTGCGAAACAGAGTATGAATGTGGGAATTACAAGTCAATTTTTCAGGGTAATTTTTACAATGAAATGTGTGAAATTGTCAGTGAGGAACTCCAGGATGGTTCCATTTTTGAAGTAACCTCCAAGCCTAGATGCATACATGCCCTTGGCGGTGTCCCCAAAAGTAACGGTAAATTGAGACCCATTACTGATTGTAGTATGCCCAGAAAAAAGAGTATTAATAATTTTATGGATTCAACTTTTAAACCTTTTTCATATAAATCCATAAATTCGGTCACGGCAATGTTGAACGAAAATGATTTTATGAGTGTTGTCGACTTAAAGTCCGCCTATAGGTCTATTAGTGTCTATGGGGAACACCAGAAGTTCCAGGGTTTTTCCTGGGATATGGGGGAGGGTAAGAAATTTTACCAGAGTAATCGTCTTACCTTTGGACTCAGATGCGCCCCCTACATTTTTAACCAGATTTCTGATTTTCTGGCTAAGGTGGCAAATTTTTATGGAATTGATAGATTAGTCAATTACCTGGATGACTTCATCATTATTGCCAACTCTGAAAGTGAGTGTCGCCGTCAGAGGGACCTTTTAATGGAAATTATGGAATATTTTGGTTTTAAGATTTCCAGAGATAAAGTTACTGACCCGAACAGAATTTGTACCTTTTTGGGTATCACCATTGACTCCCATAAAATGGAATTAACATTGCCTAAAGAGAAAGTTGACAAGTTAGCCCATGCTATAGACAGTTGCATTTATAAGAAATTTGCCAGTAAAAAAACCTTACAGAGTATTGGTGGCTTAATGTCATTTTGTTCCCAGGTGGTGAGGGGGGGCCGTACTTTCAGTAGAAGGGTTTTTGACTTGATGGCAAAGGCTAAGGAAAGGGGTGTCATTAAATTAAATCCAGGTATCATAAAAGATTTTTTGTGGTGGAAGGATTTTTGTAAAATTTTTAATTGCAAAAATTTAATCTTGAATGATGTTTATAATAAACCCATGGTGTCTGATGCGTCCATTCTTGGTTATGGAGCATGGTGTGGTACAGATTTCTTTTATGGATCTTGGAATAACGTTGACAACTCTAAATTAGGGATAGGTCACTGGGTTGCCCCTCCAAAGTATGACAATATTGATGTTCATGAACGTAATATTAATGTGTATGAACTATGGCCCGTTCTAGCTGGTTTGAAGAGATGGGGTCATTTATTCAAGAATTGCCGTCTGAACGCTGTAACGGATAACATGCAGGTGTTGGCAATGTTGAACACAGGCAGAAGTAAAAACCCACTTTGTATGGAGTGGCTGCGTGAAATCTATTGGCAATGTTTTGTATATAACATTGATATCTACTCGACCTATATAAAGTCCACTGATAATATTCTAGCGGACCAATTATCAAGATTAGACTACAAAAATGTTCTTGCCAAGTGTGAAAAAACTTTGTCTGAAAATAATATGTGTATCTAAAAAATTTTTCAGATCCCAGGTTGATGTCCCTGTTGAGAAAGCAGGAGGATTTTGTGAATTCGGGTGTTGCCATGACAACCATGAAAACCAGAAAGCAACAATTTAAGAGGTACAGCAAATTTTGTAGGAAATTTTCCCTAAAAACTTATCCATGTTTGCCATCTCAGGCCTCGTTGTATGCCACTTATCTGGCTGATAAGATGAAACCAGTCTCCATCAGAAATTATATCTCGGCTGTATGGTTTTTTCAAAAGTTGCATGGTCACCCTGACTACAGTAGTAGTTTTATCCTGAAAAAGACTCTAGATGGTATTGAGCGTTGTCAAAGTTTAACCAGAGTTGTTAAATACCCACTTACCACTGTTGACATGTTTAAAATTTTGTCAACCCTGAATATGACACTGATATTGGATAGGGTTTTCTGGTGCGCCATTCTGGTACTGTTCAGGGGAGTTTTGAGGTGTTGCCATGTAGTGGACTCCATACATTCACTAAGGGTGAGGGATGTTGTATTAACTAATGATTATGTAAAACTTCACATTAGGACATCCAAGACAGACCAGTTTGGCCACGACCCTTACGATATTTACCTAGTACTCGATGAATCTTCTCCATTTTGTCCATCAAAAATTTTGGCAGAGTTGATACAGACTGCTAATGGCAATGTTAATCGGAAACTATTCAGTTTTCCTTCAGGTGGCAGGAGCAAATGCTTGACATATTCGTATGTAAATACGCGTTTAAAATTTTTGTCTGTCAAAATTGGCTTAGTAGATGAGAATGTTAGTACCCACTCACTACGCCATGGCGGGGCTACCTTCCTAAAGTCAATTGGCCTTTCAGTAGAAGACATAATGAAACGCTCCAACTGGAAATCCAGATGTGTGTATAAGTACTTGCATGATTCAAGATGTGATTTGTTAAAACTTGATGTGTTACCATCTATTAATGTGTAATAATTGTTACTCCGTGATGTTCCATGTGTTTGCCGGGTGGTTGGCCATTTTGTATATTCAGATCAATTCCACCAAACACATGTCTCTGTTCAATTATTATTATTATTATCATATCCATTAATCCATTCAATACTGTTATCACTTATCATAATGTTAATATACCGGTTAATACCTTAAAGTCATCCTAGTATTTATTATAATGTTAATATACCGGTAGCTTCCTAGTGGGTCATCTTGGTATTTATTATAATGTTAATATACCGGTAAATACCCTTAGTCATCCTAGTATTTTTATAATGATAATATATAATATGTGGTTTCCATGGTAACCAACTTCATCTCTTTATTATTCAATATACCGGTTACTACCCTAATATAATAATCTACCGGTAGTGGTTAACCGGTATATGTAGTCGCCCCTAGTTAACTTATGGGACTATATACACTCGTGTATATGCATATAATTAACAGCGGCGAGTGATCCGCCCTCCCGGTACTACTTGTTGCGCGCAGCAATACAGCGCTCCATTTGGTAACTATGGCAAAGCTACCCCCTGCTATATAAGAGCGGCGCTGCCATTCTATCGGCAGTCGGGCTCTACTATTCATACGGTGCACAACACCCCTGTGCTGGGGGTTGGCACAAAAATTTAATTTTTAATTTTAATAATTGTCTTCCATTGATTGTTAGTTTTAAGATTTTAGTCTAGGTGCTGATTGTAACCTAGGGTTCACTTTTTATTGACTGATACTGCTTTGAATAAAGCCATTTTGTATATTCAGATCAATTCCACCAAACACATGTCTCTGTTCAATTATTATTATTATTATCATATCCATTAATCCATTCAATACTGTTATCACTTATCATAATGTTAATATACCGGTTAATACCTTAAAGTCATCCTAGTATTTATTATAATGTTAATATACCGGTAGCTTCCTAGTGGGTCATCTTGGTATTTATTATAATGTTAATATACCGGTAAATACCCTTAGTCATCCTAGTATTTTTATAATGATAATATATAATATGTGGTTTCCATGGTAACCAACTTCATCTCTTTATTATTCAATATACCGGTTACTACCCTAATATAATAATCTACCGGTAGTGGTTAACCGGTATATGTAGTCGCCCCTAGTTAACTTATATACTGTGTAAAGGATCGCTTAATAGCAGCGACATTTTTACAAACAAATTCATTGTAAAAGTATTAGGCCACTGTATATCACAATGCTACTTGACAAAATATAAATGAAAATGATTGGAGCAGAATTGTATCAAAAAGAAAGAGAATGGCAGAGGGGTTGATAAAAAGCTATTTTAAATTGGGGTTATCCCACTGTATAGTGTGTGTATTATCTTTGCCAGTTATTCTCAACTCTCAGGTCGATGTAAACATGACTTTTCCTCAGGCTCGATTACTTATATTGGCAGCCATTGTGAAAAGATCGGGAATTCGATTCTCACTGTAGCTAATGCACTTTCCAGTTCCCCGCAATTTTCCACCCTGAGAGAGTGATTCCCACATTGTACAGTAATGGAATTGACTTGCTCTGAATTAGACTGTGATGCGGGGGCATTGGTTCCATGATTGTTTCCACCTGAATTCTTCCCATAGTAGGTAGGCCATGGAATTAGAGGAGGGAACTAGCAGGGAATTGGTTCTCAATCAGGAAGCATTTATCCACTCCTAAACCACTTCTATGACCAATTACCTTTTGGAAACCCAATAGGGAATTGATTCCCTGAGGTCAGTCAGTTCCCTTGTGGGAAAAGCACCTCCGCCAGAACCGGGTTCCAGTCTTTTCACAACAGTGCTAGCCTTCAGAACCAACATGTGTAAAGACAACGATCGCAATAACCAGGGGCAACTAAGGAACATGCTTTTCATACCCAAGATGTTCATTTGAAAAATAAATTGATTTGCTGCATGCATAACAGATAACAAGGCGTCATTTTTAAGGAGCTGAAACATTAAATTGTATTTTTTGTGGAAAGACTTTGTTATGTTCAATTTGTCCTGTGATTCCTATGTCAGAAGCAATAGGACTTTGAGAGACTGGGCCGAAGTGCCTCAAGCAGGGCTCATTTGCGATTCTGTGCGTCTTGAGTTCAGCATCTGAAATGATTTAGTGTGTCTGGGCACATGCCCTCAAATAAAACTTAGAGAATCTAGACATATTTCAGCTATGTTTGGTTAATTTGCGGGCCCCCCTTTTTCAATACCCCCTCCTTATTCCATTCCCCAAACTTATGACCTGAGACCAAGCTGATTTAAACAGTATCCTGGTTGTTGATCTAAAGGAAATGATCTCGAGAGATAAGCCACACTCAAAACCTGGCAGTTCCTAAACTAGTCAGTGGTGATGACTTTAGGTCCTGAGGTTGACAATACCTAAAACAACTACCTAAGCTGGTCAAAATGACAACTTTAAGTCGTCATCCTGATGAACTAAGTCATCAGAATGACAACACTGACAATACAGAGTCATCATACTAACAACTCGATCATCAAGTTGATGACCTAAAGTCGTCATTTTGACCACCTAAGGTAGTTGTTTTAGGCATGGGCGTGGACTGGTTACCAGATTTAGTCTGTGTAGGTGTTATCCATATGCTATAGTAAGGGTGAGAAAGTAAAGGGAACATTGCTGCCCTCTGGTGCCTTTATTTGCTATGCACAGACCTTGATTACAGAGGTGAGTGGTTACTTTGGCAAAGTCACCACTCACCTCCCACATTACGGTGAGATATTCGGTCCTGCAGTCTGCCACTGCCCGCAGGCCCGGCAGCAATTTTGCGGGCAAAAGCCTGTGTCCCGCAAGTATTTGTATTGACTGGTATTAACCTTTGATATTGGGATTTCAATGATTCGACAATCAACATCAATTGTAAACCATATTTTAGTTATGTTTTATCACACCAGAGGGTGGCACTTTTTCCATGATATCATATTTGTATAATTTGTGATCTGAGACTTTGGAACTTACTTTTGCTAGACGATATGAATCAGTACACCATAATCTAAATTTTGCCCTCGAATTGGGAAAATGAATAAGCAAATGTCCACGACCATGGAATATAATTTTTTGCATTATATTCCCTGGGGTGGCATTGGTAGTATCGTACGACGCCTTATAGGCAGAGTGGGATGTTCCAGAGTCCCATCTGTGATCTTTGAAGTATTTACAAATTGCACCCATCAATTTCAATGGCTTATCGCAAAACTTCCATGCAATATGAGAATACAATATAAGTAGGCATCGGAAGACTGGTATGAAACCGACTGCTGTATCTTTAGTACCAGATATAGTACCAGGAGGCCATTTCTTAAGGTACTACGACTACATACCACCACTACGATCTGGGACCCCCTTAAATAAGGGAGGTGATTGTAGGTATTGCCCTACGACTGCTCTGTAAGATTAGCACCTATGCAGTAATTACATAAGGCTTGGTAGAACAGTCGTACTGGTGCAGGCCTTAGTACCCACTAATGCATTATACTGTAATGGCCTTATTTTAAGGCCAGACACAACGATTTGAAGTACAGCAGTCGTAGTGTGTTAAGAAATGTCCTCCTGGCAAGAGAGACACTGAATACAGTCAGGATGGGGACCAGCTAGTACACAATGTACACAATTTTGCAGTGAACAGAGGAAATTATCTGATTGGTTGATAATGTGTTCCGCTTGCTTCCCATAGAATCCTACATACACAAGGATCGCATGTGGCACTGCCCACCTTGCATGTAACCAGAACAGTTACATCTGGTAACAGGTCAGAAAATGCAACGTATGGCAACCTTGTATATCTGTGTCAATGACCACGGCCGGTGGTGTTAGATAGAGGCTGGTCAACCAACCACTACATGTATCTGATGGGTGTGGACCACTAAAAACGACATGGTGACATGGGCTATACTAGGCTTAGTGACATGGGACATGAACAATTTCTTAAGAGTGACATGGTGACATGAAGAATTTCTTAAAATCGACATGGTGACATGATCATTTCTTAAAATTGACATGGGGACATGGCCATTTTTTAAAATCGACATGTGACATGGGGGACCCCCCCCCCATCCACATCCCCCACTGTGTCAATAAAAACATGTCTATAAAATATTGTAGTAATCATAGTAACTTTAAATTAACCCCCAGTAGCAGGCACATGATGCCAGTGTCATCCAGTCTTACACCCACCCACCGAACCATAAAATGTGTTTCACATAGTAATTCCTTAATATCAGAAAATAAGAGATATAGTAACTTTAAGTTAACCACCAGAAGGAGGCACAGGGCCCCAGACATAGCTACTTTAAATCTACACCCACCTAGCCATAAACTTTTATTTCAAAAAAGTAATTACTTTTATGAGGAAATAACAGACATATCAACTTTAAATTAACCACCAGTAGTAGGTCCAGTGTCAAAGAGTCCTAGATATAACAACCCTCTCCCCACCAACCCAGCTATAACTGTGTTTCACGTATCGTAATGGCCCGTTTAGCTGCCGGGGTCTCAAATAAGAGCTGGTCTCGAATAAGTCCAGGGGTGTATGGGTATTGGAATTTTTTTTTAGCACGAAAAGCATTATTTAAATAAGCGCTTGTCTCATATAAGCACTGGGGGTACAGTGGGAATTAAATCAATGAGCGGCACCTATAAAGGCCACTACAGTAGTTATTTACCTTTTATGAGGAATTAACAGATATAGCCACTTTAACTTGATCACCAATGGGATTCAAGTATCACATAAGCCCCTTCATATGCATTACCATCACCCACCAAATCATAAGACTGTTACATGCAGTAATTTATTTGTATAAGAACTAACAGATATAGCAACTTTAAATTAACCACCAATAGTAGGCACAGGATTCCAGTGTCACCCAGTCCTACATACAACATACCCCTTCCCATAGACCCAGCCACAATAGTAATAGCTTCTTGTCTTAAGATTTATTGATGGTATTTTTTTGTTGTGTTTTTTATTATTATTCAGAAAATAACAGATATAGCAACTTTAAATCAACTAGCAATGGTATATAGGCACAAGATCCCAGTGTCACAGAATTCTACATATAGCAGCCTCTGCCCACCCACTGAGCGATAACAGTGTTTCACAGTATTTCTATAGAAAAATAACAGATATAGCTACTTTAGATTTCCACCCACCCAGTTATAAACCTTGTTTCAAATATTGATTAATATTAGGAGGAAATAACAGATATAGCAACTTTAAATTAACAACCACCAGAAGTAAGCACAGGATCCCAGTGTCACAGAGTCCTACATATAGCACCCCCCTCACCAGTCACCGAGCCAAAACAGTGTGACCCACCTCTCAGTGAGTCTACCACTCTGTGCCAATACAGGGACCACCACCTCCTCCTGTATATCCCATACACCAGATCTACACTATACTAAACACCAGGACCTGGAGGAAGCACTGCTACACACTTATACTGCTGGTCACACCTCCAGGGTGTGGAGGACTGGAGGAGGAGGGGCTCCAGCAGGGGAAACAGCTGACAACAGGGGCCAAACATGGTAAGTACATACAGTATGGCTGATGAACTGGTGGTACAACTTACAAGGTTATAAACGGTTATAAACAGAGCCTATAATTAAAGGGGGAGGAATTTATGCTTACAGCATGAGGGGGGGGGGGGAACTTCAATGTGGGGTGGGGGCAGGAAGTCCTAAGGGTAAAGGTATGCATCACATACTTTGGCTTATTGGCTTAAGTATAGATTAACTTGTTTTTAAAAGTGATAACCTGGTGGGAGCGGGTTTCCCTAGCCCACTTAAAAGGGTCTATATCTCCGCTTTCCTATCCCCTCGGGATGTGTGTGGTGCACATATGCGCGGGCACTGACACATTCCCATGTGAAATTGTGTAATGTCGTTCTCGCCATGAATATGACCTTAGCTGTCGAAATGGCGTTAAACATCTATTACTCACTCACTCCTGGTGGGATACAACTTGTATGTGAGAAGGGGGCATGTTGGGTGTATGTCTCTACCACTATCACTGTGGTATGTATGTATGCATGTACCCCCTAGGCAGGTACCTTGTGTATAGCATTAGCGAGTGGAAGGAAGGAGGAAGGGGACAGGGATCATACATTTGTCAACAGAAAGTGTTTGGCACACACTTATAGCATTCAGGGTTCTAAACCTCTTGATTTCACAGCAAGACATGGGCTATTTTCGTACTTAGTGACACATGACATAGTCATAGTCATTTCATAAAAATCGACACGTGGTAAGAGCATTTCGTAGTATCTACGAGAGGCATGAACTTGGATATACTGCTAGGGTGTACATACCCGCTATACCTAGAGTGACCCAGGTAGGATAACTTATACTTACAGCCCTCCACTCAGGGGTTAACCCTTTAAGGGCTGGTGATGCAGGAGAGCACCATGCCCCTTGGTCGTCATGATGCACCAATTAGTCTGCTCACCAACACTTTATTGGAGCATCATGCCGGGGCATCATGCCGACACACCGGGAGTGTATCATCCCCGTAGGATCGGCACGATGCATGAATGCAGCCCTGGCCACTAACTCGCCAGGGCTGCATTTATGCATCATGATGACCAAATAGGCATAGTGCATCAGCGGCCCTTAAAGGGTTAAAAACTTACAGTTACTCCAGTACCACACACTGGTATAGGGCGTAGGTCTATGTGGTCACGCTTGGCTGGTCACCAACGTATTTATTGGCAAACCAATACACTTGTTTTCCAACTCTAAGAATTGCTGACAAAGGTATTTTCACCTCAGCGCCCTTAATGGGGTCCCCCCATGTCCCATGTTGAATTTAAGAAATATGTATGTCGCTGTGACGATTTAAATGAAGGTCCATGTTCCTGTGTCGATTTTAAGAAAAGTGTCCCATATCTAATATGCCCATGTTCCCAAATCGATTTAAGGGGCTTTCCCAGTTACCCAACTGACCATTGTGTCTGGTGAAAAAAGAATAAATGCATCAGTCATATAGAGCCACGGGGTATAGAAAAATATACGAGATAAGAAGTGTTTTTAAGATGTGACAGGGAGGCCCAAAATATGCGTATGCAAACTTTAGGAAATACCCATGTATCACCAACCAAAGATGGTTTACTGTAAATGTAGATATTTTCGTGCTGTACATATTTCCGCGAATTTCCCGGAAATTGAAAATTCGCAAATTTAAGTACATGCGAAAATGTATCCCTTTCAGGTGGTTCAATTCGTGTGTGTATTGGGGGGGGGGGGCGGGGAGAAGGGGTGACAGTGCGCGTTTCTTTAACTACCGTAAACTCCCTCGTATACACCCCTTGGGTGGTGACGTCACACACTCATTGACCCTGGGTGCGTGCGCAGCTTGGCATGGGGAATCTAGGTCAAGATGCTGGAGGGTTACTGGAAGCTATATGTACATCTCTAAAATAGGCTGTTGTTCTGCTGATATTATAGGCCCACAGAGTGCTTGAAAGTTAAAATCACTACACATCAGACTTCTATACATGTTACACTGTCCATAGTTTGAGGCTGTGGGAAAGTTGTATTCATTTTCATTGATAAAACAAAGTCAGAAGATCAGTCACCCACACATACAACAACAGCCATGCCTTCCTGGTGCTGTGCATATGACTGTAAGAACCACTCAGACATGCCTGGGATAAAGATTCATAGGATTCCTAAAGGGAGCCATCCATTTCATCAGAACAGGAGACAGTTATGGATTGCTGCACTACAAAGGGCCCAATGGCCAGAATCAAAGATCAACAATGCCAGAGTGTGCAGTGCACACTTTCTGTCAGGTATGTATGCGGCTATTTCTATTTTTAGGTGTGGTCAAAATTTTGATGATATGGGGGGTGTGAGATTTCACCCCCCATGCTTTTTTTATTGACCCCCCCCCCCTGTCCTGGAGAGGGTTAAAAATGTTATCATGGCCTAAAGAGGGGGTGTCAAAAATATTTGTGTCACTCTTTATTCTCGTACGGAATGATCATTTTTAAGTAAGGGGAGGGGGGAATAAATAACCATGGGCATGATAAAAAAATCGTATCATAATACTCGGCATATAAGCTGTGCCTTGCATATAAGCCACGCCTTGTATATAAGGCACACCTTGTGTATAAGCTACGCACCTTGCGTAAAAGCCGCGCCTCGCCTTAAGGTAGCGCCTCGCCTATAAGCCGCACCTCAGCTAAAAGTCGTCTCGCCTAAAAGTCGTGTCTTGCCTATAAGCCAAACCTTGCTCATAAGCCACGGCCTGAGTATAAGCCGCGCCCCGCATATAAGCCGTGCCCTGCCTAAAAGTCCCGCTTGCCTATAAGGTGTGCCTCGCCTATAAGGCGCACATCGCCTATAAGCCTCGCCCCGCGTATAAGCTGCCCCGGGCCTATAAGCCGCGGCATGCCTAAAAGTTGCACTTTGCCTAAGAGTCAACCTTGCCTATAAGGCGCGCCTCGCCTCTAAGCTGCGTCCCGAGTATAAGCCGCGCGACGCATATAGGCCACACCTTGCGTACATCATGATGACACAAATGTTTTAGTCCTGGAGCCAAATTCTGATGCATCATGATAAGACATGTTTTAGTCCAGGAGCCAAATGGCTTTTGCATTGATGCATCATGGTCACGCAAATTTTTTAGTCCAGGAGCCAAAATCTCATTGGCACTGCACTGATGCATCATGGTCACGCAAATTTTTTAGTCCAGGAGCCAAAATTTTTTTTTTGATGTTGATTCATTATGATGAATTCAAATGTTGTAGTCCAGAAGCCAAATTTTTATTTTTGTTTCTGGCACTGTATTACTGTGTCATGCAGGTACAAAACATTTTAGTTCAGGAGCCAAGTGACTTTTGAGTTGCAATGCAACGGTATAATGTCGAGAAGGGGGAACATAATAGATTGATAAGGGATAGCAACTAAACAATAAAATAGATATCATTGGACTTAGGGATTGGTATGCAAAGAGGGAGGGGGTTCATGGTTGTGTAACAGTAACTGGTGCTGTAGAGTAGTGGGCACCTAGGAGGAGGGGCTAAGGGGAGTAAGGCAGCCAATGGGAAGCAGGAAGTATTGATTGACATGTATACATGTAACTACATGATATATACCAATGTAAGAAAGTTGTCAGATTTGAACAGGACCCCAGCTGGGTAAGTGTTATTTGTAGTTAAAATACCAACTTTACAGCATGACTTAAACTACTCTGTTCTTCATTTCAGGAAAGATGTCTTTAGATTCCAGTAGCCCTGACTTTGTGCCATCGCTATTTTCCTTCAAGCCAAAATCTGAATGTGCTGATAAGCAGAAACAGGAACGCTTTGAAAGGAGTAAGAAGCGACGTAATGAAAAAGAAAATATACCGTTGACCCATACTAATGGCGGACAAGTGACTGCAGAAGTCGAATCAAATGATGACACCCATGAAAATACCACCCCTTGTGTACCTGACACACCCACACCTGGTGAGTGTTGTAGCCAATGGTATAGGTTACATGTGGTATAAATTTCCTCTCATGTTAGAACTATTATTGTGTGATATATACATATTGGATATTCTGACTAACCCCACAGGTCAGCACTTGCACCTGTTTATCTGGTAAACATTTAATACAATCATGTTTTGCATTCTTACAATTGTATCTTTTTTTTTCTAACAGAAACAGTGAGCAAGGTGTGCTTTGATGAACTCTCCACTAAGTACAGACAACTTGAAGAAGACCATCGTAATCTACAAGAAGAAGTGTATGCATTGCGTGAGGAGAACAACCAGCTAAAGGAAAAGGTTAACCAGAAAAGGTTTGGATATGAAATGCTGGTAAAAGACAGACAACAATTCAAATTCTACACAGGCCTTGATGCTATTTTGTTGTTTGATTGGATAGTGTCAAAGGTGAAGGACAACATGAACAAAGTCGCTAAACTATCCATAGTAGATCAAATTCTGTTGGTGGTTATAAAGTTACGTGTTGGACTTCTAAACAAAGACCTTGCATACCGATTTGAAATATCTGCACCAGATGTCTCAAAGATATTGAGGCACTGTCTACCTATAATGGCTCAGACATTAGCACCTTTGATTAAGTGGCCATCAAAGGAAGCAAATAGAAAAAATATGCCCAGCGTCTTCAGAAGGAAATTCAGAAATTGTGTTTGTGTCATCGATTGCACAGAGATATTTATTGAACGGCCGTCCAAGCTTACTCCAAGAGCACAAACTTGGAGTAACTACAAACACCATAATACCATTAAATTTCTCATTGGTATCACCCCGGCCGGTGCAATATCATTTGTGTCTACTGGCTGGGGTGGCCGTGTCTCAGACAAGGAAATAACCCTCAAATCTGGCTTTCTAGATAACCTGGTAACAGGTGATATGGTGATGGCAGACAGAGGGTTCCTGATTAGGGAGGAACTTGCTGTTGTGGGGGCAACTCTAAGAATCCCCTATTTCACCAGAGGAAAGAAACAGCTCGATCCCGGAGAAGTAGATAAATCCCGTGAACTAGCCAGAAGCAGAATTCATGTTGAGAGGGTAATTGGCAGGTGGAAAGACAACAGAATATTGAACACTATTGTCCCAATATCAATGGCTGACCTGCTGAATCCAATGGTCATTGTCTGTGCCTGTCTGACAAACATTTCTCAGAGTGTGGTTAACCGCCACTAACTCAGTTAAACGATGCCTAGATTGCATAACTGACGTACTGTTACCTACTTCAGTTGACCCAAGCCTAGATGACAGTACCAACCAACTGCTATCTACATGAGTTTAAACTATTCTTGATTGCAGCCCAAAACAAAGACATTATCATCAGTTTGTAATTGTGCGACCGGTATAGGCTTATGACTAAGCATGAAAGAGTGCATGCTCATCTAGAGTGTCAATCATAATGAAATAAGACTCAGTGACAATAGTGTTTCCAATGGATCACTGATGAAGTTTATTTTGTTTTCAGGATTTCTTGAATACAGCATAGCAACCACTGACACAGGAATGGCATCAGTGATAGTTACCTCCATGATAGGTTGATAGCTGCTTTCACACCAGGCAATTAACTGTCTTCATTGACTAGTGCATTACATTACAAATGCCAAACTAGATGTATAGATAACTATAAATGGTATCCCTTAAATACACATAGAATTAGACTCACTACACATTTTATAGTTAGCCTGAATTATCAAGTTTTAAATTAAGTTGTTCATTATTACTAGTTTATTGCAACTTGTGTTGGCAATGTGAACCAGGCTAAGCCTTCATTGGTCATCAAAATATAGTCCAAGAGAAATCTGTACCTTTATCATGTTTTATATGAGCTCATATCAAATCATCTCAAGACCACATTAGTATGTTTTGATTCAGTACAGTGAACTATATGTTGGTGTCAATAAAATGAAAAAAAGTGACCTAGAGCTAGAATGTGTTGCATTCTCTTGACTTATCCATTTAGTACTTTGGAGGGAGTTACTTACATTGAGGACACAACCATCCTTTCTTTAAACGTTTTATACCTACACATGCATAATGGAAGAACTTCTGACATGATGGTAATGAACAGATTATCACTTTCCCATATTTTGGCTTCAAACACAGTCCACAACTTGTTGTAGAAGGTAGGGAAGGATCATTTTGTCGTGTAATGATTTCTGGTAGGAGGTGGTTTTTAAAGTACATTTCAAGTTTGGGGAGACAGTCCTGTATAAAGATTTCATCTCGATACACAATGTCAATATGCACATTTGTCTCTGTCCATATAACAAATTCACACCTGGACACGTCACATGCATACATTTGCATCTGTACTTGATAGTAATACTTATGATCTTTCTTGAGGTGTCCTTGAGGTGAAAGGCAGAAGGAACGGTCATCTTCAAAGCCATCAAGACCTTTTCTGTACTTAAAAGGACATTTTATTTCAAGAACCCTTTTTTCACAACATGTGCAGGTAACTACACCATCTGGTGTAGCACCAATGTACGGCTTGGAGTTAGGGATAAACAAACCACAGGGAAACACTTCCAGATCATCATGCATCTCCTCACCTCTTTGTAGATACTCTTGGCGTGCCTGATCTTCATGGTCAGTGCCCCATTGCATAGCCTCTGTCTGAGGTTGATCAGAGTAACCCATCAGTTTATTATTCAGAGATGATATTGAATTTATATCTGTTGATACTGAGCATACACTACAAACATTAGATGCTGTTATTCTGCCTTTCCTGTGGAGATGCCAAGCAGGACACTTTGCCTGCTTTCTAGTAATGATCTCAAGGGATCTTAGCTTGTCCACAGTGCAGGAGTCAGACAAGGCTTGGAAGGCACGGGTAGATTTAGCTTGTAATTCATCACCTGACAAGTCTCTGGATGTTGGATCAAAATGAGATGTTATTGGATCAGGTACTAGATCATCAGAATCATGAGCTGTGTCCTCACACTCTGAGGCAGAATCAGTGTCTGAATTTTCCGCACCAAGATCGAAACTTGTGAGGACAGCAGCTCTGCTGTAGATATCCCGAAGCTCTAGGATGTCATCATCAGTTATTACTGTAAAACAAAAGATGCAGCTTATAAGACATAATTTTCACTGTCAGTGTACAACCACCAATCATTTTGCCCTGTTAATACTGTAAATTGCCTGTTTATTTTCTTAAATGATACATTGAAAGGTTTAATCAATGGAATTTGATACAACATAAGATTTCCAGGTGGTAGAATAAATAACCTAACCTCCTGCATGTAAGTTGCAACCTGCTGTATATGGTGAATCCATAATCAGACCATACTAAGAGTCCATTCTTGCCTGTATAAGGTGCATTATATTTGCAGGGTATTAAGGTAAGGTTTGCAAATGAATGAGTATAAAATACCTCTTATGTTGGAAGTGGTAGGGGGATCTTTCCTTTTCTCAGGCTCATGGCATAGTTTCTTTGTCGAATGGGAGATTCTCTGTGCCTTACTTGAGGGCAATTCGAATCCATCAGATGGTGCTTTCCTCTTCTCAGATGAGGATGTTCTCTTTGGTTTGCTGAAGTCTATCTCTGTGAGAGGTGCTGGATCAACTTTTGTTCTAGACATGTCGTTCCATAGTGATGCTATGGATGTACAGGCTGCTTTTCCTGTAAGCCCTATACGTACAGCAATCTCAACTTTGATCATTATGGAGGCTGCATGGCTGCACACATTTCCACCACTGAAATACAAAACAAAATATAATTAGTTCAAAAGCTTGTGTCACCATGATGCATCAATGTAGTGTCAGTGAGTAACACTAGAAGCCATTTGGCTCCTGGACTAAAACATTTATGTCAGCACAATGCACCACTGTAAAAACCATTTGGCTGGCTCCTGGACTAAAAAATTTGTGTCACCATGATGCATCAATGTAGTGTCAGTGAGTAACACTAGATGCCATTTGGCTCCTGGACTAAAACATTTGTGTCAGCATAATGCACCTCTGTAAAAACCATTTGGCTTGCTCCTAGACTAAAACATTTGTGTCACCATGATGTATCATTGTAGTGTCAGTGACTAACACTAGAAGCCATTTGGCTCCTTGACTAAAACATTTGTGTCAGCATAATGCACCACTGTAAAAGCCATTTGGCTGGCTCCTGGACTAAAACATTTGTGTCACCATGATGCATCAATGTAGTGTCAGTGAGTAACACTAGAAGCCATTTGGCTCCTGGACTAAAATATTTGTGTCAGCATAATGCACTACTGTAAAAACCATTTTGCTGGCTCCTGGACTAAAACATTTGTGTCACCATGATGCATCAATGTTGTGTCAGTGAGTAACACTAGAAGCCATTTGGCTCCTGGACTAAAATATTTGTGTCAGCATAATGCACTACTGTAAAAACCATTTGGCTGGCTCCTGGACTAAAACATTTGTGTCACCATGATGCATCACCATGATGCATCAGTGCAGTGCAATGAGTAACACATTAGGGAGTGGTCATTACTTATCAAGGGGGGGGGACGTACAGTTTTTAGACTCCTCCCGAGGGGGCATAAAAAATTTACCCTCTTTTTAGCAAAAAAACCTATGCAAACCGGAGCGAAAATTCTCCACACCTAGGGCGTGGGGGGGGGCGTACAAATTTTTGTGCGTCCATGCAAAAAAAACACCACCACCCTGTTGATAAATAATGACCACTCACTTACAGGTGAAAGTTCCCCTTTTAACCTAAACTACATTGTTTTCCCTAAATTATTCCTCCCATATAAAAAAATTACGACCACCCCGCACACCGCCTCCCAATCCCTAACCATAGATAAAAAGGGGTTATACTTACCCTGCCATACAGCTACAGTATGCAGTCAAGATGTCGGCTGATTTCTTCTGTACGCAAATCCAGGCATCATACATAGTAGCTTTATCTCCCTGTCTCTGACTGGGGAGCACTTTGGCCCTCAGGTAACAGTACTCATTATCAGTGGAAATATTGTGGTAAGTCACTCTCTGGACATGCCCACATACAACATAGTTATAGGCATCCAGGCTTTTATATGCACGTTTGCTGTCATGTGTGTACTCACTAGGTGTGTTTATAAGGTATAGATGTATCTGGGGGAATTCTAAGGAAGGCCACAGCTTCATATTAACTGACCACTCCTTGTCATCAAAAGTCACTGGATCTGGAAGTTGTTCACCTGTTGTCAGTCTAAGTTTGGAGAGGTATGTGTTGGTTTCTGGTGAGTTATTTGCCATGTTGATGTCACATATAAAAAAATGTGTGAGCTTCTGCCATTCACTCCAGTGCTGACCAGTGAGCTGACCCAGTTCCCAGGCGTCATCCTACATGCCAGGCTGCGTGCGCATCTAACTAGGTCAGCACTGTTTGACAACTTTACAAGGGGTGTATAAGACGCGTCCTCTACGCCAAACAAAATGCTGGTGCGTCTTATAGGATGTACTGAAATGGGGGGGGGGGTGTCTTATACGAGGGGTAATTTTACTATAGAAATGTACTGGATTGACAAAAATCACCCCTAAGAGGTGCGTCTTATACGCGAAAATGCATGTGCTGAGTTTGGGGTGCGTCCTATACGCGCAGCGCGTCTTCTACACGGGAGAATACGGTATATCCTGGGTCATTATAAAGAGGGAGTATTCTAGGTTGTAACACGAAAAGAAACTACATCTATTGATAAAACGTGTACAAGTAATTTTACACATGGAAAGAGATATCTATTTATACCAGAAAACACTAAGCATAGGATAATGGTTGGGACAGGAGTGAGGAGGACAGGGGTGTGGGTCATGTTCAGACTAGGTGGTGGATAAAAGAAAATAGAAAATTCGCGAATTTAAATACACGCGAAAATGCTTTTTAATGCAAAGTCGCGAAAATTTGTAGACATGAAAATATCTACGTTTACAGTAGTCATCTCTTGACCCTGCGTCTGCCCTGTTTGTATTATATAGTATAGGGGAGATAGCTCATGACCCATATATGTACATGATTGGGATAAATGTTATTTGTGGACAAATAGTTTGGGACACCACACTGCCCCACAGACCTATATGTGGATATAGCCAATGAGGGATTCCACTTCTAGGTCGTGTGTATATGGTTTATCACCATGCTGTCACATATACGGCAGACCTGGGCATATAAGGTGCATTTTGTATTTGGGACTTTGTCAGGGGAGAAGGATGATGCAGCGTAGAACTGCCATAACCAATGAATTAATGAAATCCAAAATGAGAGCATGCCTCTATATACGGTAGAAACTCACCCCCCCCCCCATACTCCTGCTATTTGGTTGGAAACTGTAGGGGGAGCTGAGAGCAAATTTTCATTGAGGGGGCTCAGCAGGGACCCCACCGAGACCACTTTGACTAGTCAGCTCAGGCACGATGATGCCAGTGTTTGCCAATAATAGAAATTACATATAGAGGGGTCTTTGTTGGTGATATTTAGATCTGATTTGAGGCTCAGACCCCCATTTTCCCTCTTTCATTTTTTTATTTAGATCTAGTTCGGAAAAGAAGGTTTTGGATTCTTGTTCATCTTATTACGAGACCTACCTATAGCTCACATAGCCATTATCAGCTGGGGGCCGCCATTATACCCCGACTCCACTATGACTAACACCTTCAGCCCCCGACTCCTCAGTTTATGCCAGGGATGCCTCCCATTGGTCAATAATACAATAGCCATGTGCCGTATAGCTGTAGGAATGGGCGGGGGAGACACATTCAGGCCCCTGTCCTTTGTGATTGGAAGGATCTGAATATTCCCCCCCTCCCCCGCCCACCCTGCAGCTATAGATATATGCCTTTTCTATATGTTAGTACATGCATAAGCCGCACTGGGGACTCCCATACTTTCTTAAGTTTCCATGTTCGAACACGGCCCTTAATTTATTATATTCAGTGCCTATTCATAGGTCCAAAAATTACTCCGTTTCTCCCAGAAATCTGGGAAACACCGCAAATCAAGGGCTTAGGCCCCATTCACCTCTGTCTGCCCCGTCAAAATGACTGGTGTGCAGGCCCTGACGAATATCTATCTGTGAAATGTAGTTTTCTCCCCCAGGAATAAGTGAAGGTCCTGTATGCTTTATAACCACCATTGTCTCCCTCACTTACTGGTTCCGGCTGAGGTGAAGGGTTTAGATAAAGTGCTCCAAGAATAACCAAGGATATATATATATATATATATATATATATATATATATATATATACAGGAGTATTCAATCTATGTAAATTGTTAACACTGGATGAATTTAATGTGGTTCTATTTATATAACAACATAATTACCCCAATTGATTATTACCAGCATAATACTGGAGTCTATACTAAAACGCTTTCGCTGTGAAGGCCATTCAGTCCCAGAGATTTTAATATTCTCCAGGCCTGGATTGATATTTTCAGGAAGGAAAACAAGAGTTGACACATTTTTTAATAATTCGACTCATTAAATCTGAAAAAAAAAACAGTAATGCATTTTTATCTATGAAAAAAAAACCTTGATAATGGTCCGATTTGTAAGCTGTAAAAACCAGAATTTAGCCCAAGTTGTTTAGTCGTGCATGCTGTTTTATATATGTGAAGGCTACCCCTTGGAATCCATACCCTCAATGTTGGACAGCAGAATACAAACGGTGTCCATGAGGCACTTTGGGGTGGCTTATAATGTATAATTGTGTGTGGCTTGGATGCTGGATTTGAAAATTTACATTATGCAGCATAGACAGAGGGAGACAGGCAGAGACATAGAAAGAGAGACAGGCAGAAAAAGAGGCAGGGACTACACTGTGTTTTCAATATAGTAGAGTGTTTCACTGGCAGTGCTCTCCATGCGGGATGTCATTAATTCTACACCATATTACGATAATCTATAACTGCTCATCTCCCAGTTTACGCGGTAATAACATTGTAATAACACTCCAAGAAATAATTGTTGAATCTACCAGGGATCCTTTTAACTGAACAATTAGCGACCATAATCATATTGCAGTAGGGAAGTGTGGTTTCTACCAAGAAGCACAGATGGCAGTATTGGGGTACAACCATCTTATTAAAACATAATTACACTCTTAGCCAAATTTCAGTGCGTCTAACAGTGTGCCAATGCTGTATTGACCGTGCACGCCTTGATTCAACAGGGCAACACGACCAAATTTGAATATAGGTAACATAGGACATGGGAATTTGCTTACAATCGACAGAGTTACATGAATATTTCCATGGGGTACAACCAATCTCCATGAAATATTTAATAACAACGGATCTCTAGCAAACTGAGGAAAAAGATTTGCCGCTATTCTGTTGACATTTTCTTACAGTGCACTACATGTCAATAGCCTACTCATGACTTTATGGTGTGATTCGTTTTTAACGACAAAAGGGCAGCCAATGAGGTTTAGGTTGGGTGGGAAGATTTATTTGACCCCTTCACCCGGGTCGCAACATTTCTCAACCCCTTTGAGGGGAGGGGTCGGACAGTTCAAAAAGAGTAAACTTGTTTGCAGCAAAAAAAAAACAACAACAAAAACATGAGTTGGGGGGGGGGGATTTCTTTTGCATATTTGCCCACCACCCGGCCCCCATCTTATTAAAACATGATTACACTCTTAGCCAAATTTCAGTGCGTCTAACAGTGTGCCAATGCTGTATTGACCGTGCACGCCTTGATTCAACAGGGCAACACGACCAAATTTGAATATAGGTAACATAGGACATGGGAATTTGCTTACAATCGACAGAGGAACATGAATATTTCCATGGGACTATACTGATGGGAAGTACCAGACACATTTATGCTGTTTTGTGCTGTGCAGAAGATGGTTTTATCAACTAACAGGATAGAGAAACATCATAAGGAGACTCTACTATCCAGGCAGATTTCACAGCTGTTCTTTATCTCAGGTTTTACCCAGGGAATACAGGGGTGCTATTAGAACTGCTGTTCTATATTTTAAGGTTTTACCCAGGGAATGCAGGGGTTTTATTAGAACTGCTGTTCTATATCTGAGGTTTTACCCAGGGAATGCAGGGGTGCTATTAGAACTGCTGTTCTATATCTGAGGTTTTACCCAGGGAATGCAGGGGTGTTATTAGAACTGCTGTTCTATATCTGAGGTTTTACCCAGGGAATGCAGGGGTGCTATTAGAACTGCTGTTCTATATCTGAGGTTTTACCCAGGGAATGCAGGGGTGCTATTAGAACTGCTGTTCTATATCTAAGGTTTTACCCAGGGAATGCAGGGGTACTATTAGAGATGCTGTTCTATATCTAAGGTTTTACCCAGGGAATGCAGGGGTTTTATTAGAACTGCTGTTCTATATCTGAGGTTTTACCCAGGGAATGCAGGGGTGTTATTAGAACTGCTGTTCTATATCTGAGGTTTTACCCAGGGAATGCAGGGGTGCTATTAGAACTGCTGTTTTTTATTTAAGGTTTTATCCAAGGAATGCAGGGGTGCTATTAGAGCTGCTGCACCTTTGCTAAATAAGGTCTGCAAATCAAGTGTCAACTAATGTAATCCCCCGCGTTTAAGACGCGTCTTATACGAGGAGTTTTAGTACTCCTTGGATCCGCAAGGGGGACACCAAGACCTTTCTTTTGATATGTTACATGCCATAATGGTCATAATAGGGCATAAGGGGGCCCAGGGGGGTCCAAGGGGCCCAAGCTACACACAGGTTTTTAAATTTTGAAAATTCACTCAGTAGAACCAAAGTTATGAATTTTTCAATTTTTTGAGAATTTTCTAAAACTCTAGGTGCGTCTTATACGCGCACTGCGTCTTATGCGCGGGAGATTACGGTAGTCACTTCCCCAGCAAATCTGCGTCAAGTTGAGTCAGGCTGTGTGAACCTTCACGCTTTTCATCCTATGAACCAAGAATCTCGTCATATGTCGCTAGGTCTGACTCAGCCTGATGCAGCCTGAAACATGCATCATGACTGATCCTCACGCAGGCTGACACACATTATAACCCAGTATCACGTAGGCCGATGCAAAGCTGACCCAAATTTTTCTAGGGGGATGGGACAGGGGGGATGTTTTCTTTGATTTAGATCTTTTATTTATTAATTTATTAATATCAATTCAGCTGTTTATCTTGATTACACTTCTTTGCTGTGTCCTGTTGAACCTGCTGTCCTCTTCAGTGATGGATTCTGGGCCAGTAGATATTTAATTTTTTGTAATACTCTTGGGAACAGCTGCAAAAGTGAAAATAAATAATTATGAACACAAAACAGCAGCAACCAATGTCCACCCAGCCACTTCCTTATTGGCCCCACTTACCACATAACAGAGCATAATTATCATGAAGCATCCTGAATCCCCCAAATTTCTATGGATCTTGCTCATATATAATATTAACTAGCTACTGGGAGGTGTTGTCTCTAATACTGAAATTAAACAGCATGGCATTAGAGTTTGAGAAATAGAACTATAAAGTAGAATCGTGTGACCACCTACCTTACATCTGTTCTCCCTGGCTGTCTCTGCCTATCTGTTGTGAACTCAGAATGAGAACAAAGGAAAGGGAGGGAAATTTGAAATAGACCAATCAATTAGCAGCATTCTGCCGAGTGTGTCACTGTGCATGAAGTTGTGTCAAGATGAGTGAGAGTTGACTGAGGTTGACGAATGCTCACTCAGTCTGTCATGATCATATTGTAAATAGCATCTGTCCTTATTATCACTCAATACAAAGTGTTTTAACCATCATACTAAGTATTCCTATCTAATTGCCTAAACCATGTGTAACCTAGCTGATCGCTGAATGTTAAACCATGATATCCTATTAAACCAGGGCCAACAGATACATAGATACTATGTAAAATATAGGTATTTACAACTTAGTGTTATATCCCCTAGACAAAACTAATTGTCTTTTCTGTCTTAATTATGCACCTAATCGCATAGTCATGGCTATCATTGCGTTCCTGATTAATACATATTTCATGTCACATAAGAAAGGTACTTGATCTGTGTCAAATGAGTGAAGATGCATGAAGCTGTGTAAGAGTTGAAAAGTATTGACACATGCTCACTCAGTCTTCCCTCATAATTTTATTGAAGTGGGTGATGGTTCGTCAAGCTGAGTGAGAGTTGACAAGTATTGACACATGCTGACACATGCTCACTCAGTCTTCCATCTCATCATTATTAAAGTGAGTTATGCTTCGTCAAGCTGAGAGAGAGTTGACTTAATATGACGAAAGATGACACAGTTCGTTATCACTCAAAAGTACTCACACATGCATCACCCAACTTGACTCAACTTCACGATGATTTGCTAGGTCTTTAAGAAAGTCTAATGAGGGCTCCTTTTGTAGACCCTAGTAAAAGCTGTATAGCTGCTTTTGTGAGTATCTGCAATGGTGAGGGTGTGAATAACTAGGAATCGCTATTGTTCACACATGATTCTTTTTTTTTTTGCGGTCGCTGGTGCATTTCTTGAAGCACACACCTTGCCCCGTCTTTATCATGTTTTCAGAATCTGGTAAACATAAGGACAGTTGTATCTTACTTTTGATAACTATACATATTGTTGTAGTTTTAGATATTAAGGAATTTTATTTATTTTCAGGTTAATTGAAATTGATTTTATTATGAAATCCCCTCCTGGTCTTGTGTGAATGTACCACCAGGACTTATTTTGATACCTGAGTCTATTGCGCATGCCCACACTAAGACTGACTGGCCAACAAGCTCTGTATGTTGACTTGCCTGTTTTTGGTACATGTTGATGTTTTTGGTGTTTTCCTTCTGGGTGTGTGTGTGTGGGAGGGTGGGACTGGGATGGGTTAAACAGAACAGGTAGGTTTAAACCTACCAGGTCTGCAAATTAACCCTTTGTGGTCTGCTGATGAAGGAGTGGATCATAGTCGTCATGATGCACCAATGAAGCGCTTGCGAGTCTGCGCACCAGCACTTCATTGGAACATCATTCTGGCCCTCCGGGGACATAAACTCTGTTGGGTGCAAAGATGTAGCCTTTGGCGAGTTATGAGTAAATGATAGATGGTTAACGCCATTGTGACAGTTATGGTCATATTCATGGCGAGAAAACTAGATTATAAAATTGCACATATAAATGTGTTGGTGACTGGGAATATGTGCAACCTCAAGAGGCTTGTCATGATGCACCAATGAAATGCCGGCAAGAATTCTAACCAGCACTTCATTGGTGCATCATGACGAGCAATGGGCATGATGCACTCCTGCATCATGCCCATTAGTTGTAAGCAACATGCATGTTCTATCTGAACAAGTTGATGAAAAATTTGTTTAGAAATACAAAAAATGTGCATGTTGTATCTGTTGGTTCTCATACCCTTTTTGGCATGACGACTAATGCAGGAGTGCATCGTGCCCTATTTCTGGGTTTGGCACCATTCACTAATTGGGGACAATCTAAGATGTATCTTGAGTTTCTTAAACCATTAGCGCCACTAATGCATTTATGCACCATGCCCATTGGTCAGCATGATGCATGAATGTAGCCCTGGCGAATAACTCGCCAGGGCTACATTCAAGCATCATGCTGACCCTATGGGGTCAATGCATTCACTCCCAGAGGGTCGTCATGATGCACCAATGAAGTGCTGACGAGTAGTCTTGCCAGCACTTCATTGGTGCATCATGATGATCGATGGGCATGATGCACTCCTGCAGCCCCTGAAGGGTTAAAGACTAATTCCCAAGTCTTCATTGACTTGTATCTTATGTCACCGTCTGTGGAAGATTCCAGACCTCATCACAACAGGAACAATTTGCCTCTTCATGAAATACAAACAAAAACCTGGTCCTGATCCTTAGAGAATCGAGTTGACAATGCTGCCTTTATCTAGTGCAGTGACTGACAGAGTCAAGGGGTGCAGCATGTAGGGTAGATGTACCTAGAGTTGGACACATACAGAGAACCAAGCTGACGATGCTACCTGCAGGGCTGCATTCATGCATCATTCTGACCCTGCAGGGCTGCATTCATGCGTCATGTGGACCCTGCAGGGCTGCATTCATGCATCATGCTGACCCTGCAGGGCTGCATTCATGCATCATGCTGACCCTGCAGGGCTGCATTCATGCATCATACTGACCCTGCAGGGCTGCATTCATGCATCATGCTGACCCTGCCAGGCTGCATTCATGCATCATGCTCTTCCTGCAGGGCTGCATTCATGCATCATGCTGACCCTGCAGGGCTGCATTCATGCACCATGCTGACACTACAGGGCTGCATTCAAACATCATGCTGACACTACATGATTGCATTGATGCATCATGCTGACACTACATGACTGCATTGATGCATCATGGTGACACTACAGGGCTGCATTCATGCATCATGGTAACACTACATGACTGCATTCATACATCATGCTGACACTGCATGACTGCATTCATGCATCATGGTAACACTACATGACTGCATTCATGCATCGTGCTGACACTACAGGGCTGCATTCATGCATCATGCTCTCCCTGCAGGGCTGCATTCATGCATCATGCTGACCCTGCAGGGCTGCATTCATGCATCATGCTCTCCATGCAGGGCTGCATTCATGCATCATGCTGACCCTGCAGGGCTGCATTCTTGCATCATGCTCTGCCTGCAGGACTGCATTCATGCATCATGCTGACCCTGCAGGGCTGCATTCATGCATCATGCTCTCCCTGCAGGGCTGCATTCATGCATCATGCTGACCCTGCAGGGCTGCATTCATGCACCATGCTGACCCTGCAGGGCTGCATTCATGCATCATGCTGACACTACAGGGCTGCATTCATGCACCATGCTGACCCTGCAGGGTTGCATTCATGCATCATGCTGACACTACAGGGCTGCATTCATGCACCATGCTGACCCTGCAGGGCTGCATTCATGCATCATGCTGACACTACAGGGCTGCATTCATGCATCATGCTGACACTACATGACTGCATTCATGCATCATGCTGACCCTGCATGGCTGCATTCATGCATCATGCTGACCCTGCAGGGCTGCATTCATGCATCATGCTGGTCCTGCAGGGCTGCATTCATGCATCATGCTCTCCCTGCAGGGCTGCATTCATGCATCATGCTGACTCTGCAGGGCTGCATTCATGCATCATGCTGGTCCTGCAGGGCTGCATTCATGCATCATGCTGTCTCTGCAGGGCTGCATTCATGCATCATGCTGTCTCTGCAGGGCTGCATTCATGCATCATGCTGACCCTGCAGGGCTGCATTCATGCATCATGCTGTCTCTGCAGGGCTGCATTCATGCATCATGCTGTCTCTGCAGGGCTGCATTCATGCATCATGCTGTCCCTGCAGGGCTGCATTCATGCATCATGCTGACCCTGCAGGGCTGCATTCATGCATCATGCTGTACCTGCCAGGCTGCATTCATGCATCATGCTGACCCTGCAGGGCTGCATTCATGCATCATGCCCTGCCTGCAGGGCTGCATTCATGCATCTTGCTAACCCTGCAGGGCTGCATTCATGCATCATGCCCGACCCTGCAGGGCTGCATTCATGCTACATGCTGACCCTGATGAGTTAGATTAATATAGTAATTAATATAGTAATGAAATAGGCAAAATGGGGGCCTGAGCCTCAAATCAGAACTAAAATTCAACAAAAGTTACTTGTCTATGCAAAGTCTATATTTATAAAGGTATATACAGGTGTCATCACGCTTGAGCCGACAGTTTAAGGTGGCTGTGGTGGTGCCCCTCACCCCCAAATTAATATTTGCTTCCCACGCCTCTGTGTACTACATGGCTATACCATGACCTGGTAATTGTAACAGATAAGTGGTTCACTGAGGCAGCTATATGATATGTTCATCAGATAAGTGGTTCACTGAGGCAGCTACATCAGATAAGTGATTCACTGAGGCAGCTACACCGATATGTTTATCAGATAAGTGATTCACTGAGGCAGCTACATGATATGTACATCAGATAAGTGGTTCACTGAGGCAGCTACATAATATGTTCATCAGATAAGTGGTTCACTGAGGCAGCTACATGATGTGTTTATCAGATAAGTGGTTCACTGAGGCAGCTACATGATATGTTTATCAGATAAGTGATTCACTGAGGCAGCTACATGATATGTACATCAGATAAGTGGTTCACTGAGGCAGCTACATGATGTGTTTATCAGATAAGTGGTTCACTGAGGCAGCTACATGATATGTTTATCAGATAAGTGATTCACTGAGGCAGCTACATGATATGTTTATCAGATAAGTGGTTCACTGAGGCAGCTACATGATATGTTCATCAGATAAGTGGTTCACTGAGGCAGCTACATGATATGTTTATCAGATAAGTGATTCACTGAGGCAGCTACATGATATGTACATCAGATAAGTCATTCACTGAGGCAGCTACATGATGTGTTTATCAGATAAGTGGTTCACTGTGGCAGCTACATGATATGTACATCAGATAAGTGATTCACTGAGGCAGCTACATGATATGTACATCAGATAAGTCATTCACTGAGGCAGCTACATGATGTGTTTATCAGATAAGTGATTCACTGAGGCAGCTACATGATATGTACATCAGATAAGTGGTTCACGGAGGCAGCTACATGATATGTACATCAGATATGTGGTTCACTGAGGCAGCTACATGATGTGTTCATCAGATAAGTGGTTCACTGAGGCAGCTACATGATATGTTTATCAGATAAGTGGTTCACTGAGGCAGCTACATGATATGGTTATCAGATAAGTGGTTCACTGAGGCAGCTACATGATGTGTTCATTAGATAAGTGGTTCACTGAGGCAGCTACATGATATGTTTATTAGATAAGTGATTCACTGAGGCAGCTACATGATATGTACATCAGATAAGTGGTTCACTGAGGCAGCTACATGATATGTACATCAGATAAGTGGTTCACTGAGGCAGCTACATGATGTGTTCATCAGATAAGTGGTTCACTGAGGCAGCTACATGATATGTTCATCAGATAAATGGTTCACTGAGGCAGCTACATGATATGTTCATCAGATAAGTGATTCACTGAGGCAGCTACATCAGATAAGTGGTTCACTGAGCAGCTACATGATATGTTCATCAGATAAGTGATTCACTGAGGCAGCTACATCAGATAAGTGGTTCACTGAGCAGCTACATGATATGTTCATCAGATAAGTGGTTCACTGAGGCAGCTACATGATATGTACATCAGATAAGTGGTTCACTGAGGCAGCTACATGATATGTTTATCAGATAAGTGATTCACTGAGGCAGCTACATGATATGTACATCAGATAAGTGGTTCACTGAGGCAGCTATATGATATGTTCATCAGATAAGTGGTTCACTGAGGCAGCTACATCAGATAAGTGATTCACTGAGGCAGCTACACCGATATGTTTATCAGATAAGTGGTTCACTGATGCAGCTACATGATATGTTCATCAGATAAGTAATTCACTGAGGCAGCTACATGATATGTTCATCAGATAAGTCATTCACTGAGGCAGCTACATGATATGTTTATCATATCAGTGGTTCGCTGAGGCAGCTACATGATGTGTTCATCAGATAAGTGGTTCACTGAGGCAGCTACATGATATGTTCATCAGATAAGTGGTTCACTGAGGCAGCTACATGATATGTACATCAGATAAGTCATTCACTGAGGCAGCTACATGATATGTTCATCAGATATGTGGTTCACTGAGGCAGCTACATCAGATAAGTGGTTCACTGAGACAGCTACATCAGATAAGTGGTTCACTGAGGCAGCTACATCAGATCAGTGGTTCACTGAGGCAGCTATATGATATGTTCATCAGATAAGTCATTCACTGAGGCAGCTACATGATATGTTCATCAGATAAGTGGTTCACTGAGGCAGCTACATCAGATAAGTGGTTCACTGAGGCAGCTACATGATATGTTCATCACATAAGTGGTTCACTGAGGCAGCTACATGATATGTTCATCAGATAAGTGGTTCACTGAGGCAGCTACATGATATGTTTTTCGTTTCAATGAAGTCAGGCGACTTCTTTTATTCAATGTAATCTCACGTGGAAGATGGTCGTAAGGTAATTCTTACATTGAATCGAATCAAAATTGGTGGATTGCAATCCATTGACTTTAGTCATATGGTATTAACTACTTTTCATCAATGATAACATGTGTATCACTCTCTGAAGGGTCCTTTACAGTTCAGTTTTGTCCAGGCATTCTATGCCATGTCTATTGGTTTGGCACATTGTGTGTGCATGAGAGTCACTTATTGATATGTATTTCATATAAATGTGAGATACAGCTTAAAACTAGGAAAGTAGCTCATTAGCCATGTGGCAACAATCATTACAATCAATAGAGCTATAACATATAGTAATACATATGTACCATTACCAATATCATTTTATTTTGTGCAGTTGTGGAACCCCTCCCCGGCTTGCCTCGGTTTTACCTATCAAGGAAATGCTTATGGCTGCAAAGCATTAGGACATATAGGTGTGGGCATAGTAAAGAAGAGTTTTTTTTTTTTGTTTTTTTTTTTTGTTTTGTTTTTGTGGCCGGTTTGACTTAGATTTGACTTTGATTCCATCCACCAGCAACAATTCCCTCCACCCGCACATATTTACATATAATAATGAGCAGTGTAATGAAGAATGAATATAAATAGTATTCGCTTGATAACATCTATACCAAGATATAACTGCAGAGGAATATGTAGTAAAAGGCATCAAGTATTAAAGTGACAAAAGGTATAACAGTTGTATGACTACATACCAGTAAATAGCACACCCATTTACTATTTATTCCTGCCCCCCCTCTCCCTCAGAGTCAAAGTCAGAGTCCGTCTCTGGCTCCAATTGTGTTTTCCTGAGGTGCCTCTGGAATATGTTTTTGGACTCAGCAAGTTGTACCCGTGCTGGGATCCTGTCCCATAGCTTTTTACCTCGATACAGCGGGCTTCTCTTGTATTTTTCCAACCTGGGCTGTCGCAGCCTGATCTGTATCTTATGATCAGCCCTAGTTCTAGGGTTTTCCGCTGGTCTTAACCCTAATTTATTGACATATTTATACATTACTAATAATAATTGCTCATCCCTCCTATCCTGGAGCAGTGGCACCTTTGCATCCTTATGTAAAGTAATGGTTTCAATCTTGGAATAATCCCCTTTACAGATTTTAAGCCCCCTATTTTGCAGTCTCTGCAGCTTTTGTATAGAGGCAAGGTTTGCACTATTTGTGAGAAAACTACAATAATCAAAGAATGGCAACACGGTTTGTTTATAAATCTGCAGTGCTGTATGCTTGTCAACTAGGTATCTTATTCTACCTAAGGTATACAACTTGTGACTGACCGTTTTAATGGTGTTCTTAACATGTGGTTCCATGCTTAACTTGCTATCGACTATCACTCCTAGGTATTTGTAATTGTCGGGGTTACCCAATGCTGTATTATTGACTATAATTTCATGCTCCTGGCATTTCTGTATCTGGGACTTGTTGCCATGCCACACTACTTTTGTTTTACTAGCATTAATGGTTAACCCGTTTACCTTACACCAGTTAGCAACTTTAGTCACATCGGATTGCAGCTTTAAAGCTGTTCTCCTGGGGTCTTCATCTTTTGCAACCAGTGCAATATCATCAGCGTACAGTTGAATAGAGCATTCATCTATACATTCCTTAATGTCATTTATAAACATTATAAAAAGTAGGGGCCCCAGGATTGATCCTTGGGGCACCCCAAATTTGACTGTTTTGGCTTTTGACTTATGATTGTTAAGCAGTGTGACCTGGCATCGGCCCTGGAGATAACCACCTAGCCATCTGGCAAAGCCAGTGCCAAAACCGTATGAGTGAATTTTACGTACCAATAACGTCTGGTGGATGGAATCAAACGCCTTGCTGAAATCGACATAGCACACACCTGCTACTTTCCCTTCGTCACGTGTAGTGTATAATTCTTCAGTGAGATTAAGAACCGCCTCTGCGGTGCCCCTCCCTTTTCTGAAACCATATTGCCTGTCAGATAGCAAGCCTCTATTATCAAGGCTGTTTGTAACGAAGCTATGGACCAGTTTTTCTAACAGCTTGCCCGGTATAGGCAGCAGGCTGACTGGGCGCCAATTAGAAACCTCCGAGAGGGAGCCAGATTTGGGTATCGGGATGACCATGGCTTTTGACCATTCGTCTGGGAAAATTCCCGTACTTATACTACAATTAAATAGATTTCTCAGTTGAGGGGTGATAACAGTGAAAGCATCTTTACAGACCCTGGCTGATATGAACTCCAGTCCTGATGATTTATCAATGCAGATGTTATTAACAACTTTGGCCACCTCTTCATGAGAGAAGACTGGCTTACCCTGGGGCCAGCCATTCTCCTCCCTGTCTAGTGCGGCCTTTTCAAGTTGCTCTAGTAGCTTGTCTAGGTTCAGCTCTTCATCTGCCGGTCTGGTATAGCTAGACTCATTAGCTTCAAACAGCTTTTGACCAATTCCAGCGAAGTAGCTGTTGCAGTAACTGGATGCATCAGCTTCTACATGCCTTTTGCCCTGTTGGTCAACAAAGGTGGCCATTGTACACTTCTCTTTTGGGTTTAGGAACCCATTTATTACCCTCCAGAAGGCTTTAGGGTCATGTCTGTGCTCCCTGAGATCACCCTTAACTTGAGAACCCTTAGCTTTTTTACAATTCTTGGCAATGGTACGTCTTTGTCGCTTGGCTTCTTCAAAATTGACCTTATTTTTATTTGCTAAATAAAACCTAACAGCTTCATCCCTATCCCTCATTAGCTCTCTAATCTCATTGGTCATCCAGTCGTTGGCGTGGTCTTTGCATGTGATGTCCTTTATGGGGCAGTATACATCCAGATATTCTAACATGTTTGACCTAATAATATTCCATTTGACATTCGGGTTATTACTGATATAAAGGTCCTCCCATGAACAGTATGACAAATGGTCCTTAAAATCATCTGCATTATAAGATTTGTAACTGCGCCAGCTCCATGATATGTTCATCAGATAAGTGGTTCACTGAGGCAGCTACATGATGTGTTTATCAGATAAGTGGTTCACTGAGGCAGCTACATGATATGTTCATCAGATAAGTGGTTCACTGAGGCAGCTACATGATATGTTCATCAGATAAGTGATTCACTGAGGCAGCTATATCAGAAAAGTCTTTGTCGCTTGGCTTCTTCAAAATTGACCTTATTTTTATTTGCTAAATAAAACCTAACAGCTTCATCCCTATCCCTCATTAGCTCTCTAATCTCATTGGTCATCCAGTCGTTGGCGTGGTCTTTGCATGTGATGTCCTTTATGGGGCAGTATACATCCAGATATTCTAACATGTTTGACCTAATAATATTCCATTTGACATTCGGGTTATTACTGATATAAAGGTCCTCCCATGAACAGTATGACAAATGGTCCTTAAAATCATCTGCATTATAAGATTTGTAACTGCGCCAGCTCCATGATATGTTCATCAGATAAATGGTTCACTGAGGCAGCTACATGATGTGTTTATCAGATAAGTGGTTCACTGAGGCAGCTACATGATATGTTCATCAGATAAGTGGTTCACTGAGGCAGCTACATCAGATAAGTGGTTCATTGAGGCAGCTACATGATGTGTTCATCAGATAAGTGGTTCACTGAGGCAGCTACAATATATGTTCATCAGATAAGTGGTTCACTGAGGCAGCTACATCAGATAAGTGGTTCACTGAGGCAGCTACATGATATGTTCATCAGATAAGTGGTTCACTGAGGCAGCTACATGATATGTTTATCAGATAAGTGGTTCACTGAGGCAGCTACATGATATGTTCATCAGATAAGTGGTTCACTGAGGCAGCTACATGATGTGTTCATCAGATAAGTGGTTCACTGAGGCAGCTACATGATATGTTCATCAGATAAGTGGTTCACTGAGGCAGCTACATGATGTGTTCATCAGATAAGTGGTTCACTGAGGCAGCTACATCAGATAAGTGGTTCACTGAGGCAGCTACATGATGTGTACATCAGATAAGTGGTTCGCTGAGGCAGCTACATCAGATAAGTGGTTCACTGAGGCAGCTACATGATGTGTACATCAGATAAGTCATTCACTGAGGCAGCTACATGATATGTTCATCAGATAAGTGGTTCACTGAGGCAGCTACATGATGTGTTCATCAGATAAGTGGTTCACTGAGGCAGCTACATGATATGTTCATCAGATAAGTCATTCACTGAGGCAGCTACATGATATGTTCATCAGATAAGTGGTTCACTGAGGCAGCTACATGATATGTTCATCAGATAAGTGGTTCACTGAGGCAGCTACATCAGATAAGTGGTTCACTGAGGCAGCTACATGATATGTACATCAGATATGTGGTTCACTGAGGCAGCTACATGATATGTTCATTAGATAAGTGGTTCACTAAGGCAGCTACATGATATGTTCATCAGATAAGTGGTTCACTGAGGCAGCTACATGATATGTTTATCAGATAAGTGAATCACTGAGGCAGCTACATGATATGTTCATCAGATAAGTGGTTCACTGAGGCAGCAACATCAGATAAGTGGTTCACTGAGGCAGCTACATGATATGTACATCAGATAAGTGGTTCACTGAGGCAGCTACATCAGATAAGTGGTTCACTGAGGCAGCTACATGATGTGTTCATACTATCTTTAATTCCAGCAAACACATTGCTTAAACCTTGTAGGGTGGGGTCGTGTTATTTTTCCACTTTCATCCCTCCTTTCTACGATTTGTCTTTTTTATTCATACGTTTATTCATTTATTTATTCTATCCATTTGTTCATTTACCATTTGCACTGTGCCACCCCACCCAAGGAAAGCTTCTCATGACGCAAATGTATACACTAGGGAACCAAGTCATGATGAATAAACAGTTCAAAGGCCATAGGAAATAAATGCATCATGTTCTGGTTGTCGTGATAAATGTGATTCGCCTTATCATATGCGACGTATTAAGTGCCAATGGGCATAACACTAATGCACCAGCCCCCCGCCTTGAAGGGCTAAATTTCACGATCCCTCCTCTTTTCTTGGCACTTCTACGATGACTAATGCAGACAATGCGTATAGGCTTAGGTAAGCAGTATTCTGGCCAATAGTTTGATATCTTATTCCGCAGTACCGAATTAGTTTTGTACTTGGAAAATGGATGGAGGGGATATAACTCAATCAGCTCAAATTGAGATGTAATTCAAGTGTATAAAAAAAACACTTATTCGCATGTGTTTTTCTCAATTTCTTCATCAAATTATCAAACAATATTACAGCGGATATAGAGAAAGGACTGAAGATCAATGAATTCATCGTTAGTGAGAAAATTAATCACCTCTATTTGGCATTGATACATTATGCCGACCCTATTTCAAAACTGACAGAGTTGTACTGCAGATCAAGCAGTATTCCTAGCCTGTAAGCAGGAGATTTGTTCTAGAAAGACAGAAAAACCTCGCATAATATGTCTGATGCATTATGTTCACAAACATTCCTTAATTATACCACCACACGGCTGGAGCTTCTTGTAAAAACTACACTGGCCTCCCAGTTATATAATTACGGGGGTTCACTGTTCAGTTTTACAAGGATTCAACAGTTGCTGGTTTTTTTACAGTGTGGGAGGGGAAAAGTATGTGAACCACATTTTCGTCTTTGCCCCACGATTCTTCAATACCGACAGTGCATGCATGAATCACGCCTAATGGTCTTAGTGATGCATGAATGCAGCTCCTATGAATAACTCGCCATAGCTGCATTGAGGTATCATATACCACCCCAGTCTCGTCCAGTCAGGATTCAGGGAACTCCCTCTCTTGTGTTTGGGGATTGTTGGTCCCCATATTCTGGGGAATATTACTATGCATTGTACCTGCCAACATTTTACCACTACAGCAACCAGCGGCCAGAACTAATTTTACCCGTAAACGCTGGTCGCCAGAGACGACTCATGCTAGTGGTCAAGCTGGGGCCAGATTGGTACCACCCATACCAAATGCATATACTACTGCATTGTCTGGGTGCAGCAATGAATTGCTGGAAGGCATTTCCCAAGATGGTATGACTACATAGACCCCTTTCAAATCATCGTGGGATCCCTCACTACAAGACAATTACAGTAATACATCTATAGTCCCGGGGGGCACTGACTCTTTGTGGGTCCCCCTCAACTGCCGCCCTACCACTCTATCTCAGTATTGTTGAAATCCAACCGCCCTACTTGAGTAGGAAAGATGGACTTGGACCGCCCCCCTTTTTCAACAATCCTGAATAGTGCCTGGACCGCCCACCCCTCCAAGCCTCCATCCTTAACCAAGCTATTGTCCTCATGCATTCATATGAGTCTCAATTTTTTGTATTGACCAGCAATGTGTTTTTGATGGCATTTTATGCCCTCATACGTATGGAGTATACTCTAATGGAAATTCACCTCCCTGCTATTAGGGACTTCATGGGAATCCACCGCCCTACCTTTTTCGGATCTTGTGGAAATCCACCGCCACCGCTCCCGAGAGTCGGGTTCCAGTCAGTATCCAACTCATGGGAAAGTGCCCCCTCCCCGGGTCTATAGTAGTCACTATAATGATAGCACTGGTACGACTGCCCTAACAAAACCCTTATAAATTTGTAATAAGTGTGGGGAATAGGGACATTGGTGCATCCTGCACTGAGGGGCCTTCTCTCACTTCCTGGCACCTATCAGTCTATGTAATTACTACATCAAATGCTGGTCCTACAAAGCAATCATACCTACGATCACCCGCTCTTATTTTAAGATTTTCAAATTGTAGTGACTAAGTGCAATCGTACCATCTTGAGAAATGCACCCCCCCCCCCAAATGAGCAGTGTCATCAGCACTTCATTGGTGCATCATGCTGACCAAAGGGCAGTGTCATCAGCACTTCATTGGTGCATCATGCTGACCAAAGGGCAGTGTCATCAGCACTTCATTGGTGCATCATGCTGACCAAAGGGCATGATGCACTCCAGCAGTAGAAGTATAAAGTCAGATAAGTCATGATAAAATCTAAACATGCCTGTTCACAGAAGTAAGTTATTTCCCTCTGGGACCTCTACGCACTACCTCCCTCCTTACGTGTAACACAATTTCACCACCAGCAGGAAAAAACTGAAGTAGTCTGGATGGATAAAAAGATACATAGGTATATGTTAACCCTATCCGGGCCGCACGGTGTATCAATGCATCATGTTCATTGGTTGGTATGATGCACCAATAACTTAATTGGAGCATCAGGGCGACCCTCCAGGAGTATATGTATCAACCCTGTAGGGTCGGCATGGTGCACCAATGAAGTGCTGGTGAGCAGTCACGCCAGCACTTCATTGGTGCATCATGATGACCAATGGGCATGATGCACTCCTTCTGACCCTCTAGGAGTGTACCAAACCTGTAGGGTCGGCATGATACATGGATGCAGCCCTGGCAACGTACCCACCAAGGCTGCATTCATACATCATAACAACCGATGGAAATGATGCATTAATGCGATATGAGACTTTTCAAGGGTTAAGCCAAAAGTAAACGTTAAAAACGACAAGACGGCCCCCAAACTAAATAGCCCCACTGCGAAGACAGAATCTGTTTTCACAACAAACTTATTGACAGCTCCCCGGGGGAAGATCTGGTGACGCGACGGGATTAATGCGCAACTTAGGGACTGTAAACACTGGGACGTGTCACACCCCAGTTAACTAGAACTCCCTCCACCACACACAGGCAAATATGTATACAGGAGTGGTAAAAAGTAGCCACAGCTACAGGGGAACGAAATAGATAGATCTATTATATAAAGCGAATATTCCACCAGGGCCGATTGACAGTAATCGGACTGATAGCCTGGTTTTAATCTGATTTGATGGATCAAAGATCATAATTCCGGATGCATTTCCCAACAATTCCATCATCATCAAATTTTTTATTTTTATCTAAAGTGGAAAGAAATGCATTGAGAAGATATTCTCTGGATTCAGAATTAGGAATAGATCAGCTTCGGTGGAATAGCCACAAGAAAGTCATGTTTCTGGTAAGCAGACTCAGCTTTTTCCACCAGAACCAATCTGGGGAACTCCCATTTCACCAGTGTTCACCATTTCAGGTAAAAGAAAATATATTTCAGCACTTTTGGGAATCAGACCTTGTGACACCTATCATAGACAGAGGTGCTTACAAAGGTATTCAGAAGTGCTGGGAGGGGCTATGATTATTTCAGCTAGAACCATGTATTAGTTAACTTCATAGATTGCTGTACATAGCTACCTGTGATAGATCCTTCATGTCAGTCTCATCCAGGGCCAATTTAGAGAGGTGAATCCTCTCCTTAAGAAATGAGAGAAACTACACTTATCATGGAAAGAGTAGATGATAGTGATAGCTACTTTAGCTTTGGTTCCCATCATCCAAGACGGAAGTGCAGCTGTTTTAAGAAAATATCAAAATGACTTGTTTCTGGGAGTCCACCTCCCTGCCCCTACCATGGAATGCCTGATTGATATAGACACTGCTGATCTCACGGGGCACCGAGTTCATGGTGGCGAGAGGGTGGGGGGCAGTTTGGCCCGAGGGGGGTGCACTCGGCCAAAATTTGGGTACCAACTGCAGGATCGAAATACTGACAGAATCCTCGTCCCAAAGTTGCAAGAGATCCATCGTTATTTTCACAGCGATTCCTTGTACATTTGTACTGCCACCTGGGTCTTATTGTAAACACTACACTGGTTCACTGCTAAACAATTGCAGGGGTTTACTCTCCATTTTAAGAGGATCCCTGGTAGATTCAACAGTTATTTTATACAGTGTACTTGGACTTAGACTATTCAAAAACAAAGAAAAATAATGGTGTTCACATGGCAGGGACCTTTTCTGTTTTAAACACAAGAAATAAGAGTTGGTTTCTTGACGATGGGAGGCCTATGTTACTGTCAGTGATATCGAAATATATCTAGTGATCAGCTAGGTCACGATCACATATAATAACAGCAATTAGATAGCAACTCTTGGTACATTGGTGGAAGATATAATAAGGGCTGCATAAAATGACATTTCATGTTCTCACTGCTAGACAGGTCATGTTTAGTACCATGGAAATTGCTTTCGTTTTCCCAACAAAGATATGGTTTAGACTGTATAATTTATAAGGTTATCATAGAGTCATAAAGTAGCTCTTATAGTTGAAAATGTGCATCCTAATCACTTTTCACAGGACCAGATGCTTGCAACATAGCTTAGTATAGGAATTTGAAAAATATCCTGAGTATAACGATTATACATATATCATAATATTCAAGGGTTGTGAGGTTTCTAAACATAATTGACAAAATAACCTGATTTAGGAACTTCATTTCTATATGGAAGGGGTGAGGGCTGTTATCTCATTTCTTCAAAATAAGGGGCACACACTGCTTACATAGGGGACTGTCAAATGGCCAGAAAGCAGGGGGGTGTAGTTTGCAGTCAGTACCTACCATCATAGAGTCAGTGCCCCTGTTACTGTATGGTAGAATGGGATGAGGAGTGGGGAGGAGGTTTGAGGGGGTGCCCCCAGAAGGCTATTGCACATAAGCTAAGGAGAGCATTAAGTAGGTACCCTCTAATGTTACAAAGTCACACTCTGCTTCACCATTCTACTTGTTCTCACCACATTAGATGGAAAAGCCACCTGCCTTGTTTAACAATAGTATGTATTGCACAAGCAGGTACCCTACTCTTTGGCTTTCCTTTTAGTGCTCCTTTTGGACTTGCTCATTGCATTAATGAACTGCTATGTTCATTTAAATAATGCTATAGAGCAGACCAAGTTTTATTGATTTTTCAAAGGAAAGTCACAAATGAAACAATACAATAACTTCATGAATCTTGACAAATGTCAATATGAACACAATCAGCAGATGGAAAAATAGGGGACAGGGGTGGGGGTAGGTAGAAACATGGGGATAAATAAGGACATAGAGTGTTGCATTAGCGGCCCTTAAAGGGTAGAGATTGACCAATGATTTGTAATGAAAAGCACGGCTGTTTTCAATGAATTACAAAATGAAATAGAAATAGAATAAAATTGACAGGATCACCAGCAGGAAGTGGGGATCACTACCAGTGGCAGACTGGGGGAGCTTTTTATTTATTTTCTACCGCTTTCTAGGACTATAAACACACACCACGAATGCCTTCCTCTAGATCCTGGATACAACAAGGATGTGGGAATGAAGGGAGAGAAAAAGAGAGAGATGGCCTGGGGGGAGTGTGAGAAGACATGGGTAGGCAGATGGACATTCAGATAAACAGACAAAATGGGTAGATAGACAGACAGACAGACAGACAGAGAGCCAGAGATGGAGAGGTGAGATGGAGAGAGGTAGATTGGTAGACACAGGGTCAAACAGAAAAGTAAGTGCGTCTGTAGATTAAAGAAATCGGAATTAGACAAAGGGATAGTGTAGATACAGTTAAGGAACATGGAGCAAGCACCCATCCAGTTCCATAATACCTACAGATATACAAGCCTACTCTATGAATACAATGTCTTCTTCTTTCTAGAGGTTCTTTTTTCCCTAATGTCATTAACTCAGGTAAATGCTGCTCCCCCTTCCCTGTCTGCTAGGTAAAATCTTTAACCCTCAAAAGGTTGCTGATGCATTAATGCATCATGCCCATTGGTCGTCATGATGCATGAATGCAGCCCTAGCGAGTACCATATCATCGTGAGTGACCACCCTGGCACTTGTCGATTTGGAGGGGACAGGTGCTCATTCAAACTCTAATTTTAGTGCTTAAGAAATATTTCATGACCCCTGTACCCCCAGCACTCAATTGAGACAGGCGCTCATTCAAATACCGGCGCTTAAACACGACGATACGGTAACTCACCAGGGCTACATTCATGCATCATGCCGACACTATGGGGTTGATACACAACCTCCCGGAGGGTCAGCATGATGCGCCAATGAAGATCTATCTATAATGAAGCTATTTTTTCCCTAATGTCATTAACTGAGGTAAATGCTCCTCCTTCCCTGTCTGCAGGTAAAACCTTTAATTACCTGTACGTGTTGACTGTGGTAATAAAGCTATAGGTGTGTAATTAGACAGCTTATCTACCCCCCCCCCCCAACAAGGGGCAATGTACCAGATCCACTCCATGTTTTTATATAGCATTTCGTGATAGAGCCCAGACACCCCTGTTGTTGTTTTTTTAGTACAAAACGGTTCGTTGGTGGTATCCTACATAGAAATGGAAGAAATTGACGATGACCTACCTTTAGCTTGAATAGTGTTGAGCGCGCTATCAGTTTTTTGGAAGGCGTCCAGATCTGAATTCATGAGACATTTTGACATAGGTAGCCACCATCAAACATTTTGGTAACCAAAACAATAACAGAGTTATCTGGCCTCTTGGACTAATAACTGAGTCAGATATCATAATCTTGCACCCTCAGAGGGATTATTGCACACCCAATTCTCCTCTCATTCCCATCAGTTATGAATTATTTCCTGTTGTTGTCTTAGCTGTCTGCACTTTTAGGTGAATGAGGTTACATTTTTATCAATGTGGCTTCAATGAAAGAGAGGTATTGAAATAATAAGGGGCAATGGAATTTTATATTAGCGTGCAGTAGGAATTGATATGAATTTTAGATGATTTAGAACACCAATATGACGGTGCTTCATATGAAGTTAAGACATAATGAAAAAGCTGTGCACAGTTCTATAATAGAGATAGGAACTTAACACTATAGAGGCCAACAGTGTGTTGATGCACCAGGCTCAAGAGTTACCATGATACATGATAGCATCCCTTCTGAGGAACTCGCTAGGACTGCATTCATGCATCATGGTAACCCTGCAGGGTCGTTACAGTCCCGGAGGGTCGGCATGATGCACCAATGAAGTGCTGGCGAGCAGTCTCGCCAGCACTTCAATGGTGCATCATGCTGACCAATGGGCATGATGCACTCCTTAAAGGGTGTTGATAGCAGTAGATAGTAGAGGTGGAGTAGATCATACAGTGATAACATGACATGTAATTAAGCGGCTTATAGCTTTATGGGGGATAAGTATATAGCACCTAGCTTAACCCGTTAAGGGCTGCTGATGCAGGAGCGCATCATACCCATTGGTCGTCATAATACACCAATGAAGTGCTGGCGAGACTGCTGACCAGCACTTCATTGGAGCATCATGCCACCCCTCCGAGTGTATAAATATAAATCCTGTAGGGTTGGCATGATGCTTACACTGTAAGAAGTTAATGTATACATACAGCAAATTTTGCTGCAATCATACAGTAGAAGTTGCTGTAGTCTAGAATACGGCAAGTTTTGCTGTACAAATAGCAACTTTGTTGCTGTAAATACAACATTACAGCAAGTGTTCCTGTGGATGTACTCCCATATATATTTGCTGTAGCTCCAAATACAGCAAGACCTGCTGTTCAGTTACAGAGTGTATTGCTGTAGATGCAGGATTACTGCAAGCACTGCTGTAGACATTGTGGTTCTGTGCTTTGGCACCAGGTGGCCTTAGTATTTCTTTGGAACAGAATTTTACTCGATGCTGGATCTATTTTTATCTATGAAAAAGAAGTAAAATGTATCACATAATTAAATAATTTGCAAGAGTAAACATATTACATTTTAGTTTCATAACATGTGGAAACTTTCATTAAACTATGTAAACTAAAGCAGAAACTTCCATATATTCTGTTACAAACACCTTTCCTGTGGCATGGAATTGAATATGAGTATGGACACCCAGCTACCCGGGTTCTCCAGCCAGTATTGCCGGGAGGCGTGGCGCAGTCGGTAGCACGTCTGCTCACAGGCCGTAAGGTCGTGTGTCCGGTTCCCAGCCCGGCCGGGGCACAGTGGTGGTTCCAAACATCGCCGTAAGGTGTCGGTTGAGTTCCTCCCTGCTCTGGCTAGGCTGTGCTGGAAAGTCTCTCGGCGGTCATGGCAGACAAATGATTTAAAACAGGCCTGTCCATCTCTCACTATGCCTATGTAGTGACGGATGTTAAAGAACCATTGCCTCGGTAAAAGTGTAGGGGTGTGCTTTCTATCTTCCCATAGATGCGGTCACCATCATCCCCCTCCCCATTAGACTAGGGTCCGGGCAAGCAACGCCACAAGGGTAATCTCACTTCGGTGTGGATACAACCCGTGGGACCTCTCACCCTTGAGTGTCGGCCGCAAGGAAGGCACGAGGTGAGATAAAATTTGAGCCAGTTCCTAGGGTATCAGCTAAAGTACTTACTGCAAAGATGACGTAATACACCACACATGTGATACTCAATGGCTAGTTTAAAATCCATTTAGTCATAATTGATGCTACATAGCTGGCCCAACAACATTATCTCTACTTGGTCAGTCAAACCAAAATGCAATGACCATAACGTTACAATCTACTGTACATTTACAGCAAATTATACTGGAGCCAGCAACTTTTGCTGTACAATAACAGTAGTATGATTTACAGTAGAAGTTACTGTAGTTCAACAGGAGATGGTGCTGTACCTTTACAGCAAGTCAGTTGCTGTTGACATACAACAATAGCTGGAGCCATAGCTGCCAGCAACTTTTGCTGTAGATGTACAGCGCTTACTATTTACAGTGTATATGTCGAGATACCTTCATTGGCAGCATTTATGAGTCATGACGACCAATTGACATGATGCATTAATTCATGAGTGACCATTAGCCCTTTTAGGACCAAGGGGCGTTTTAATGCACTGTACAAATAAGTTTCCATAATTTATGTCATGGCAGATACGACCGTTACTATAGAATAGTACCGGACATGCCGTATTCAATGGGGGGGATGGAATACAATGATGCCGTATTCAATGGGTGTCTGCCATCTTGGACTCTGAACAGATCTGAGCTTTGTTTCTCTATTTTAAAGCAAATTAACCCCGTAGGGCCATGACATAAATGCAAATGTCAACTCCCATGGAATATTTTTGCATCGTATTCCCCTTGGTGAGTCTGCCCGCAGACTCACTTCGGGAATATGATGCAAAAATATTCAATGGTCGTTGACATTTGCTTATGTATCAATGCAATGCTTGCTGATGGCTCACCAGTGCTGCATTTATACATAATGGACCCCAGAAGGGTGATGCTAAAATACAACAACACAGAGGTGTGTGCTACATGTATAATGATCATCCCTCTATAAACTTGTCTAAGATCACCTAGCCATGGCATACCCATTCATTGTGAAACAGTGGATAAAACAGTTATGCACCGATTACCCCATGGTAAAACTGATATAGACAGACGTGAACGACAATGACCTGAAAAAAAATTACTCTTCATGTTGACAACTTATGTGCCTAGGTTGACAACTCCACATCCAGTCACCTGACTGACCTCTAGGGTCACCAGGTAGGGTCATCCGACTGGACCACCAAAAGTCGTCAAGATGAAAAGTCTGCACCAGGGCTGACAAGTTAAATTTGACAAAGTTTTATTTTGTTTTTTTTATGCTGTTTAATTAGAAGACCCTAGTGACTTTACATTGTTCATGTGTGGGATAGACTTTTATCGATCCATCCTGAGGGGGGCCTATCTGTCACAAGGGCATTATCTACTTATGGTCTATTATATTTAGGGGGATGATGAGGGAGGCAGGTTCTTTATGTTATGAGAGGGAAAGCCTTGAGAAAATTTTAGAAAAAAAAAATTCTATCAGACGGGTTCCATCCTTGTTTGTATGCTGTGCTTCATCGGGCCTTACAGCATCTTGCATAATTTTTGTCATAACTCAGAATTTCAATTTCAACCTTAGAAATAGTTGTTTATGCTGAGTGCAGGTTGAGGCAATGAGGTATTTGGCATCCAACACTTCACACACCATACTGTATATTTGTGTGTGCATTTATAAATAAATACAGCTGCATGCTTATTGATTTAACTTGGTGACACCTGCAGGCCGTATGGCAATCATACGGCACATCTCATGCTACTCATATTCTAAACAAGATCTGTGGTATCGATAAATTACAGTTCGCTTAGCATGATACATAGATAGAGGTTTACGAGTAGTGGGTCTAACCTTCTGACTGGCGGTTATCGGACGAGGCAAAGCAGAGTGAACCTTGGTAATTATTTCATGTTATCTGAGTCGGAAATCTTCAAAAACTCACCTAAAAGGACAAAGAATGATGCTTTTTTAATGTTTTAAGGCCATGCGGGGTGATGTTACTGGGCGTTAGGCCTGGGGTGGAGGATTATCTCAAGGGGGCTGCATTACAATTACCTTGGTTCACTGTAACGTTTCATGACAATGCCCGATTCAATAGTTAATATTTCTTATGCTCAATTGCCGTCCAGATACATAGATATACAGCATATAGGCAGCTGTACTCATATTTATTCATGATGCGGGGGCAGGGTTAACAGTTTAATCTAAGTAGTGTAGAGGTACAGTATATCCTGTATGTATTATGGTTCTTTGGCACGGTGGGTGAGTCAGCCAGCTGGGTTCCGCCCTCCACTTGTCGGATAGGTGGCAGCACTGATCCGGGAGGTGAGGGGGTAGCACGGTGTGGCACCACTGCTCCTACCTATAAGAGGGACAAGGCTCAGTTGCCGAGTTGACTCCGCCGTCTCTAGGTACACATACACAAAGCTACCAAAAGCATTCAGTATATGATGAGGACGCTTTCCGCTACCTCCGGGTAGCCGCTGATTGTGTGTCAAATAAATCCTGTTAGCATACACCCAAACTATCTTCCATTGACTTGTCTGTTCAAACAAAACCGAAACCACCACAATAGTATGTAATTTTTAAGGCACTCCCTCACTTTTTGTCAATATAATGCCATTTTAGGACATGGATTTGCATTTTGAATTTTTTAATGCACTAAGGGAGTGATCATTTTTTAACAACAGGGGGGGGGGCTGGTGGGTTTGAGAGGAGGTCAGAATTTTTTCAACCCCTTGACCAGGGGGGTCAGAATTTTTTTGCACCCTTGACTAGGGGGGTGTCAAAATAATTTCACCTGTTTTCAGCGAAAAAGCCCGCATGTTACTATAGGTTAAAAGGACACGTCCGCACGTGATTTTTGCCTTCCGAGAGGGGTTTGAAAAAAATTTGACCTGTCGAGAGGGGGGGCCGGAGTTTTTTTCGTGCGTCCTTGCGCAAACCCACCAGCCCCCCTGTTGTTAAAAAATGATCACTCCCTAACTCTCCCATGGGCCCATTTCCGCCATAGTGAGTGAGTAATAGAGGTTAAACCCATTTATGCAAATAAGGTTATATTTAGGGTGAGAAATCTACAATACATGATTTCACAGACAAATGTGTCAGTGCCGCACACAAAAAGGGGGCAGAAAGATGATATTTAGAGTTGGCTAGGGCTCCTTATTTATATTTCATTTTTCTGTATTTATTTACATATTTATCTTTATTCTTTCTGTATTTGCAGAGTTCATCAGAGTGAGAGTTGGCTGTAGCCCGTACCGGGTGATGGCGCGTTGGTGGGTGCTGGTGACCGTATTGGTGACCTGTCTACTGCCCTGCTGTGCCGGCATAGTTAAGGTAAGTTTTGTTATTTAGTGGCTAATCATGTAAACATTGATCAGGAATTAACAGACTGCTCGCCAGCACTTTATTGGACTGTTACGACCCTGCAGGGTGAGCATGATGCATGAATGCAGTCCTAGCGAGTTCCTCACAAGGGATGCTATCATGTATCATGGTAACCCTTGAGCCTGATGCATCAACACACTGTTGGCCTCTATAGTGTTAAGTTCCTATCCCTTCAAGGGCTGCTGATGCATTAGTGCATCATGTCCATTGGTCGTCATGATGCACCAATGAAGTGCTGGCAATGAGTATGTATCAACCCTGTAGGGTTGGCATGATGCTCCAATGAAGCACTGGTGAGACTGCTCGCCAGCACTTCATTGGTGCATCTTTAAGGCTCAATCCCAGGTGCACCTTATAACTTTCCTATCATCCTAGGATGGGCCCTATATGCAAGTCGCGCCTTATACATGATTATTACAGTAATATGCAGTTTTAACCATTAAACATATCTAATTTGTACATACTTTTAGGTGGCCAATGAGAGGGACGGTACAGACGATGTGCTCTTTGACTCGGCCGAGGTGCTCACCATAAACCGACTCCCCAACCTGCTCAAAAAACTCACAGAAGGTAAGACTGGATTCATAATATCATGTTTGAGTACTCTTATGAAGCAAACAGTTTACCAGACAGTTTTATTGTCCAAATATTAAACTGGTTATGTGTTATAAATGACTCTCTACAAAGGAATCCTGCAGGGCTTGAGGCCTGAACAGTATCAAAGAAACATACGGTACTTATTGATTCATCCAATTAATGGCCGATATATATATATATATATATATATATATATATATATATATATATATATATATAGCTAAATCAAGGAAAAATCAGCGTTGTCAGTAAACTACTATGAAAAAGATAGGGGACGGGTGGGTTTATTTTTAATAAAATCATAATGTGATAAAACGATTGAGCGAAGACCACAGAAGTAACAATAGAAAATTGTGTTGAATTAAGAAGGATAAAAATCTTTTAGTGATGAAACATATCTCTGATAGAGGTATAGCTATTGTTTATCAATTTCTCAGGGGGATCTATGTGATCATTCCTACTATCCTAGTAATCTGAAATCAATTTTTACATTTGCACAATGCCATAAGCTGACTTAGATACAAACTGTGCCACTTACAATAATACATGAACAATGTCAGTCAGTGTTCCTTCATAAAGGGCGTCACCATGGTAACCAGGGACGCCATTTTGATGTCCCGGATGTGAGAGAGACACAGCATTCACCTCTACACAATGGTTTTATCTGTATACGTTACAATGGTATCTGCTTATTAGGCAGGAACTCTCCTCATTGGCCTATGATCTAGAAATGATGACCTCAGCGATTTATTCCTGAATTGTTCTGATATGTGGTTGGTGATATCATATCAAGGGATGGTGTTGCATTGATAGGAAATGGGCAAAGTTCTGAATAATACCGGGCAGAACCATCAATGCAAGCTCATTAAAAGAAAGAAAGAAAAAAAACTAATTACATAGTCAACATATTGATTGTGTTTGTAGATGGATTACACAATGAAATAAAAATGATAAAACAAACATAATGCTGGAACCCTTGCATTGGACCTGATATTACCCCCCCCCCACCCCTCCCAAGTAATTCCACGAGATGTTTGAGTTTGACAGGACCGAATACCTTAAGGTAATCGTTGTCAGGAAAGAAATAACTCACTATTCTAATCATTTAACTCTTTTAATCTTAAACCAAGTAATGTCTTTTGTTTTAGGCTTTAAAAATCTTAGTAATAGTCCAATTTGCAAGCCGTAAAAACCAAGGTGTATCCCCCAGGGTCCCCAGATTACAGCCGGACTTTTGGTCCTGCAGTCTGACAATTTCTGTCTGTCTGGCAGCAAGTCTGCTAACAAAAGCTAGTGTCCGGCAAGTATTCATATCAACTGATCATGATTTCATAGATTTATATGATAACTAGTTAATGCTGTTTCTAGGTGGATCTTATGGTAATTTAAACAATGTAGAGGTATGGCTGGAAAACTACAGCGGTCAGTTGGAAAACCTGACTCAGACAGAGGCAATCGCCTGGTGGAACTACGCCACAAATGTTACGGACGAGAACGCTGCGAAGGTGAGGTATGGGTACCACAACGCACCATTCCTTGATCTCATGCCTGGATCTTGCACCCAATTCATGCCATGATCCAATGGCCGGATCTTGCACCCAATCCATGCCATGATCCAGGGACCAGATCATACACCCAATCCATGCCATGATCCAGGGACCAGATCATACACCCAATCCATGCCATGACCCAGGGGCAAGATCTTGCACCCAATCCATGCCATGATCCAGGGACAAGATCATACTCCCAATCCATGCCATGATCCAGGGTCCAGATCTTGCACCCAATCCATGCCATGATCCAGGGGCCAGATCATACTCCCAATCAATGCCATGATCCAGGGGCCAGATCTTGCACCCAATCAATGCCATGATCCAGGGTCCAGATCTTGCACCCAATCCATGCCATGATCCAGGGACCAGATCATACTCCCAATCCATGCCATGATCCAGGGGCCAGATCTTGCACCCAATCCATGCCATGATCCAGGGGCCAGATCTTGCACCCAATCCATGCCATGATCCAGGGGCCAGATCTTGCACCCAATCCATGCCATGAACCCATGCCTGAACATTATGCAATATAATACATGCCTACTCCATGCGGCTTTGTGCTTCATTTATCCTTATTCATTTTGACAGCTTGCACCTGAACTTCTACGTTGTTAACTCATTAAGGGGCAGTGAGGAGTGCATAATGCCCATTGGTGGGAATGATGCAAAAATGAAGTGCTGACAAGACTGCTCTCCAGCACTTCATTGGTGCATCAAACCAACCCATAGGGTCAACATGATACATGAACATAGCCCTGGCGAGTTACTCACCAGGGCTGCTTTCATGCATCATGACCGATGGCCATAATGTATTATTGCATAAGAGGATCTAAAGGGTTAACCCTTATTAAGGTGGCCATGTAATATATAACCCTGGTTCACTGCTGGGGACATTTTCTGCATTAACCTATGTCAGTCTGAGAATTAAATCTTAAAGGTTTTTACAAGGTACTGAACTTCTTCAATTGATGCTATAGAGGCATATAGAAAAAGGTGAACTTTAATTTTGACATAATATAGAATCCTATGTATCTTATGTCAGTTAAAGCAGAGTTTAACCCTTTAACTCCCTATACTGAATATATGCAGTACTATAACACTATATTTGGAAAACACAGGGATAGAAAGGGTTAAATGCAGCAATGAAACCAAGGTTATGTAGCCTGCTCATGCATTCATGCAAGAATTCTTGCCTCTTTTCTAACCCATTTCTTAAAAAGCTGGTTTTTTGCCAGATTGATAACTGCAATCTTTTTCCCTTGCAGTGCCTGCAAACTGAATAAAACATCACCGGACAGCCCCAAGCTTCATTTTTGATTCAATAATCCTCACTGTTAAACATTGCTTCCCAACTGCTTTGTTTTTGCATTGGATACTTTCTATAATTGACCCTCATGTGCTTCCTATTTGCTAGCCTACAAAATAGAAAGCGAAGGAGAAGAATGGCTTAGGAAATACTCGGAAGGATATGAGCGATTAGCCAACAAGCAGGCACTTGCAAGTTTTCAATATGAAACTAACATCACAGCTGAAAATGCAGAAAAGGTGAGATATGCACATGCACCATTGAAAACCATGTGCATTCAGAAAAGAACCTACAAAAAAAGTAAGAATATTGAATTATAAGGTCCTTATATTTGATGATGGGAATTTATCTATATCCTGTCTTCTGTGCTATGTATGTGTAGGAAGTCATGAACACTTTCCATCAACACCAAAGAAAAAAGATGATATCATGCCTTTTTGAAAGAAAATCAGGAATTAAGTGTTAATGAAAGCCATGGATTTAATGCCAAACTTCGAAATTCCCTTTTTGATGTCATTTGCAAAACTAATTCTGTGCTTTCTGCCAAAACCACGCTTGCACTAATTTTTTCACCAGTCTGAAACCATACCGACCGATACAATATACATTGACGTGCAGAGAAGTGATATTTATTCAATGTGTTTTCAAGAAAAGAATTTGACAAAAAGAATTGATGCCCTTTAAAATTATTGTTTTTGAAATCAGATATTATCATCTAGTAGAATATTGCATTCTGAATGATCTAAACATACATCGATTTTATCAAAATGTCACAAATAGCATTTATATAATTATCAACACATCAAGAGTGTTTTATAATGTGAAATGTAATCCCGAACTCATTCAAAGCAGGTTCTCAACCATTGCCTGATTATGTTGTTGTTCTTTTTTTATGAAAAATTCTTTTCTAATTCTTTTTATATTTTATGGTTAGATATCTGGCCTCTCAAACTAAACTAAACTAAACATCCAAAGCTTTGATGCAAGATCATTCCAAATTGTTCCCAGTGCTGTAATCAGCCATAAATAGACATTTCCCCGAAAAGGCTTAATGTTATTGTGACTAAAAATTCACCCACAAAAACGGTTGCACCAAATTGAGTGATGTGACGCAGAAATCCTTTTCAAAACTAAAAATTCAACCACTATATCTGTGTTATCATATTACATTCAAGTCTGAGGAAGTTGAGAAGGAAGCGATACAGTGGACAGAGTCCCAGATGCCTGATGCCCGCCGCTTCTACTATTTCTTCAAGCGGTGTTATAACGGCTTAGCACCATGCAAGCCGAAAAACATCACCTACGCACTACGTGTCATCGTTAACACCCAGAGCAGTGCAGCACCACAGAACAAAACACTCAGGAAGTAAGTATAATCAATTATCCTTCCTGTCATTTGATGGGAAAGATATTTACTCTATTTCGGTTGATCACCGCTGAGGGTGATCCATGAAATTGATCTCACTATGCCATTTTAGTCCGTTTTTTCAGAGTTCTATTTCTTTGGCACAAAATAAAATGATTTTGGTCACCATGATGCTGTAGGTGAAGGAGCAGGGTCTGTGATATGAAGCTCACTGGTTAGACCCATGGGGAGTTCTAGTCAACATGAAATGAATTTAAGTTCTGGGTATAGAGGGGTTTATGGGTGTCACTACAAGGAGGGTTTTATTTGGGAGACTGGAGCCCCATGATCAACAAAGTTGTATGGCATAAAAAAATCTAAACTACACATCAACCCAACCCCCTACACCCCCCCCCCCAAAAGAAAATGTTCTAATACTGATGAGTTTTTATTGAGCTTTTGCATTGTTGCATTATGTTCACACATTAAGATTAACTACGCCTCATCAATATATACCTACTGCTATAATCCGGGGTAGACTTTGGTAAAAGTTGCTATTTGCTGTTTTTGGTGAAAAAGCTCAAAATAAATCAGTTTTACTTGACATAACTATTACACTATCATTGCTGTTGAATTGGCTTGAAATGTTATAGCTAACTAATACTGAATTTGCCTCACAGTGAGATGGTCCACCTGAGCACAGAGCTTCAGTCCATCTACTCCAAGGCTAAGCTCACTAAGGCTGGTAAGACGTACCAGCTAGAACCTGGTCTTACTAAACTCATGGCTGAGTCACGAGACTATGACGAGTTACTCTGGGCATGGACAGGGTGGCGGAATGCCACTGGCCGCAAGATGAGGAGTTTGTTTGACCGCTTTGTACATCTACAGAATCGGGGTGCTACTGATATTGGTATGTGCTGTGTATTCTTTTTATTTGAGACGGTTTGTTATGAATAACCTATCTTAATTACCTAATCAGGTCTTTAGTAATCATAACATAGGCCGGCTCCCATTATAATTTACAGTCAAATACAGCTCATTTGCATAATATTGGGGTGTTCCACACTGAATTATTGCTGTACTGTGATTGGTTGAAAAGATTTTTCTCTCTCTCTGATCCAATGTGTTCATTTTAGTTGACTGTTTTTGCAATAGGTAGCATGCAGATAGGGCCTGGGTGGGACTTAGTTCTTTTAATACTCACTAGATGGTGCCACCTCACTGTCCTCACTACAGGCTCACTGCATGTGCCTATTCTCATGGCAAACTGGGTCCTATTCTGATGGAAAACTGTGGCTTGTTTATTGGGTATGGACCAATAAATTCAACATGGTGACACGGCCATTTCTTAAAATCTCAAGGGACACGAGGCAAAACAATTAGTCACATGACATAGGTGCTTTCTTAAATTTGACATGGGACATGATAGGCTCTTAGAGGTGACATGAGACATGGGGATTTAAGTGACAAGTGCCATGACCATTTTTAAAATCGACATGTGATATGGGGGACCCCCATCCACACCCCCTTGTTTCATGAGGCTACATATATTATATAAGTAACACATCTGGGGGAATGTTTGTAATTTCTATCATCTCCCCCAATTGTTTACAATTGGACAGACCCCTAATGTATTGCTTGTTTACTGTTCTCGTCATATATATGGTTCTCGTCATATATGGTTTACAGCAAATTTGGGACAAACCCTTCACTTTATTGTATGTATGCAACTTCCTTTATAAATTTATACTGAAGGTATACATGTAGCATTTTCTGTCAGTCAGATGTTGGGAGTGTAAACCCATAAGAATAACAGCATAGTTTTGAAAAGAGACTGCTTGTAACAGAGTGTTTTACTGTGCTGCCATCTGGAGATTAATCATAAAACTACATTGCTTCACTGCATTACAATAATGGTGGTTTACTGTTTGATTTTATGAGGATATCTGGTAGATTTAATAGTTATTTCTTAGGAGAATAGATTCCCTAAAGGTCTGAGTGTCTTAAGCAACTGGGATTGTGGCTTAAATCTGGATTTAATTAAAGACCTTAAAATGTGGCTATAGCTATAGTAAGTTGGAAACAAACTCAGGGTGTGGCTTATGTCATGTAAAAGAAGTATTCAAAGTCCTGATATCAATTGCTCTAGCTTCACTTGAGGCACACGGGCATCTGCGCTCCCTGCGATACACCTTTTCCTTTGTTATGCCTGTTATTGTTCCGGCTGGCATTGACGAAACAAGCGAAAAGGATATTCTTATGCACTATTTAACATCTAACATACAGAACAAAGGAAAAAGTGTGTCTCAAGACAAAAACACTGAGAAGTCTGAGACACTAGTCAAACTCTGGCTGATATGGAGACACAGCTGACAACATTCAGTGATGTCCTAGGGACACGACAGGATTTATCCGTGACTTAGACATGTGCTCTCTCCGATAAATGAATATCCCAATACAGTGAGATCTCTTTAATCTGCCATTCAATAGTCCGCCATACTCACATCCACCAGGATAACCCAGAGGACCATTCTTATACAAATTCTATATCATTTTCACCCAATTAGCTGCCAATCTCAAAACAAACTAATAATTTTCAAGAATTTGGCATGGCGGACTAAAGAGATTTCACAAGAGGAGGTGCTTTCATTAGTCAATTGCCTCTTCACTGCTGTCTTCCCTAACCCCTCAGGGGTATCTAGCACCTGGCTGCACCATACCCATTTATAGGCATGATAAACTAAGCTCTTGTGAGTCTGTTTCCCAGGACTTCATTGGTTATCATACCAACCATCCAGGAGTATATCAACTCCAAATGATTAGTACCGTAATCTCCCGCGTATAAGGCCCGTCTTATAGCCCAAACAAAATGCTGCTGGGTCTTATACGTGGGAGGTAAATTGCCTTGAGTTTGGGGTGTGCCTTATGGGGGGTATCTTTTACTATAGAACAGTACTACATTCACAAAAATCTGCCCTCAGAGGTGCGCCTTATACGTTATAACAGACCTCCCTGAGTTGGGGGTGCGCCTTATAGGCGAGGTGCACCTTATACGCGAGAGATTACGGTAAGGTCTTTCCTAGTGTGCATAGTTGCCAGGGCTGCATTCAAGCATCATGAATATGGCAGCCTATTTCAATGTCCCTGAAGACATCATGAGCCTCAAAGGTCAGAAAAGCTACTCATAATGTCTACTGTAGTGCTCTAAATGCTGCGCCCGCTCTTACAAATCCTATGAGATGATGATATAGGGACCAAACTTAAGCAGCTATTCCACTGAAGCCAATTGACAAAAGGCAGCCCAATTTTAATCGGATTTAAAAGAAATATCAGATAAAATTTCATAATTTTTCTAAGGTGGATTCCTGATGCATTTGCCCACAATTTTGGCACAATTAGGTTTTTTCCTCTAATTTGGCCAAAAGTGGGTGGAAATGCATTGGGAAGATGACCGATTTGCTTCAAAATTGGAAATAAATCAACTTCGGTGGAACATCTGCTTCAGGGGGAGTATCTGATGGCAGCATTCCCCTCTAGTAAGATGGCCAAATCATCAGTAATTTTCGATATCTTCAGTGATATTGAGTTATTAAGCCCTCGCGCGATCGCAACATAACGCATTAATATGATGTTACCCTTTCAGGGTTGACAAATATGCCTCATGAATCCTCTATTCCTATCAAGTAATGCTTTATGATTCTCTCACCATGGAGAGCCTCTCCTCCCAAAACCAATACAACCTTCATTAGAATCATCTTCATCATGGACCACCAAATGGTGCCATTTGGCTGCTGTTTGCACTCTTCGCAGCCTGGCATCACACACCTCATTTACTTAGATTTAGAGTCAAGCCCCTAGTTGACTGTGATGACAGTCTCCTCAAAGAGTCACATTTAGAATTCACTCGGAGCAATATGATGAAGAAATTAATAAGTACATGGAGGAGAGATATGAATTGAATGTGCCCTGAGCTAACATTTTGTCACCTCAGTGCAAGAAAGTTGTAACTGACATTTTGGAAAGATTGAGTTTTCTTCTCTTTAACATCTACTGATCTTTATCTACTGACTGTGAAAGAAGTGAAGCTCTGTCTATTATAAGGCCAAGAAAAAATAAAGTTGTGTTTCCAGTAACAATACTTGAAATGGTAGGGTCGGTAGGTCGGATTTTTTTCTAATTACATAGGAAATGTTAGGGACATATCAATGGATGTATCAAATTCTTTGATTTCATTGTTAAATAATGATGGGAAAAATGATAACTGTGAGAGAGGGGAAGAACACGAAAAGGGTACAGGAAAATCCTCAAAAATTAATGAAAAAATTTCTTTAAAATGTAAAAAAATGAGACTAAATTCTTCAAAACCATAAAGAAAAGATTTTTTGCCCCTGTTTTGCTAGGGTCGGTCGGGTTACTGGAAACAAACCTTTTTTTTATTTGGCCTAAGTATACCTACAGGCCTCAGTGCGTTATTGTTGTATCCACTATAGTAATTGGAACATTTATTTTGCCTCTCCTGCAAAACTTGAAAAATCCAGCTAAAACCTTCTTGCACTAATTTGCCCATTTATAGATTTTAGCTTTGGTGTTATTCATTCATGCACCCGCTGGCCCCGTTAACACTTTCAGGGCCGCTAATGTTAAAGCGAATCATGCCCATTTATCATAATATGGCCAGCACTTGCTGTCCTTCTTGGAGTATATCAGTAATTATAACACTGCTGGGCAAAGTCAGAGTGCATTATCCTGAATGCTGCGTTTTGATTGGCTGATTGACCATGCATTATCTAGATGGATAATGCACTCCTGGCAAAGGAGGTTAGCTTCATCTCACCTTTAGACTTCACAGTTGACATTCATGTGTTGTCATGTGGCTGTTGGGTGATTTTGTCTGTGTTATAACGGGAATAATGCACTTGGTCATGGCAAGGCCCCTTGATGTCTCAATACAGTCTAGAGCACTCCCACAGCCATGCCCCATGCATTATTCCCTAGCTAAATGACTTTTCTTTTCATTTGTATACTTTTTACATTCAGGTTTACATGATGCGGGTGAACACTGGAGGATAGCAAATTACGACATGAACCTGGAATTGGAGAAAATGGTTGACAAATTATTCCTCCAGGTCAAACCCTTGTACAAACTTCTACACGCTTATGTCCGACGTAAACTGAGGGAACACTACCCGGGACGTATCGGCCCCACAGACCCTATACCTGCACATCTACTAGGTAAGCATTCCCACATTAAGGAAATTTATTCTTTAAATCAGTTTTTTTTCTTAGAGGGGCGGGGGGAATATTTGCAGCAGTATGGGCCATTCACTTCCAGGAAAGAGTCCAAAATTTTGTTCGTCATTTGTGCTAGAAGGGTTCAAAATTTGTTCTGTCAACCTGATTTTGTACAAGAAATCTTATTGATCTGACTAAAGAAATTTTGCTAAAACCTGTTGCCTTGACTTATTTGAAATATAACATAATAGCATACTAAATTGCTAAAACAACCCTTGTTAGATAAGATATACAATGGGTATTAAATCAGTGCATGTCAACATATATACCAGATATTTCCAATGTTGCCACATTTCCAGGTAACATGTGGGCCCAGCAGTGGACTAGCATCTACAGTCTGGTCATCCCCTTTCCTGATGTCGCCCCGATAGATGTTTCCGACACGATGCGTGCTCAAAACTACACTCCTACTAGAATGTTTAGGGTGAGGACCCTGTACTTTTGTATATATTCTATCAACATGATTAATGGTACACAGATCTACAAAATATAGCTGACATTTTACTAAGTGGGCCTTAAGTTTGCTGTTGCCTCTTAAGGGAGTCATTTTTCAAAAAGGCGGTCAAGGATTTTCGTATTTGAAATTCAAATCCATTTTGTATTCCCTTATGTATATATGAGATGTGAGAGATACAGTAGGCCAAGGGTTTGAGAAAGTACTCTGCAAAAGATGTTGAATCTACCAGGGATCCTTGTAAAACTGAACAGTGAACCAGCGAGGTTAGACAGCAGTCAAACAGTGTAGCTTTTACAACAAGCCCCAGAAGGCAGTATGGTGGTACAAGGATGCTCTGTGACAATAACAACGGATTTCTGGCCACTTTGGGACAAGGATTCCCTCATTATTTTGACATCATTTTTATCTACAGTATACAGAGTAGAGGCCTCCTTATAAAAACTCTATTGATTTCTATTCTGATATCACAAAGGTGGCTGAGAGCTTTTACACCTCCATCGGACTTGAACCCATGACACAGACCTTCTGGGAGAAGTCTATGATAACCCGGCCGACAGATGGACGAGAGGTGGTGTGCCATGCCTCAGCAGAGGACTTCTTTAATGGGGATGACTACAGGTGAGGAATGATGAACTGATGCCAATAGTGGACAACTGTTACTGTAAATTCCCTCGTATAAGCTGCTGATAGTACCAGAAGCCATGGAAGCAGGAACAAGGTTATTCAAGGCGGGTTATGGAATATGCATACGGAGCTCGTCAGTTAAACCCATGAGTCTGCTGGATTTCCCATGAAATGAATTCATAAACTGGTCAGAGGAGGGATATGGGTGATGTTGCACCAGTAGCATCAAGTGCCACAGCCACTGTAAATGTACATCGTCATTTTGTTGTGCCTGTTGATGATCGAAATCGGTATCATTATATCCCACATATAAGGCATGCCTTATATATGCCCCTGCTGCTGATTATAATAGCAGCTTAAACTAGAGGTGGGTCTTGTGATATTTGGTGAGGATTTTAAACTATAAAATAGTACCAAAGGTACCTCAATATCACTGAGAATGTGCCTGATTCCAATACCTAACTGAGGCTTGTTTTTAAACTGAGGGTTTGATATTACTGTATCAGCATAAAAAGTCAATTATTGTTCACTTATTTTCATCTTGCAGGATAAAGATGTGTACGGAGGTGAATCAGGATGACCTGACCACCATCCACCACGAGATGGGGCATATAGAATACTTTATGCAGTATCACCAGCAGAACCCCATCTTCAGGAGTGGCGCTAACGCCGCCTTCCATGAAGCTGTCGGTGAGTACTATCCCAAATTCTATCATACATAGAGTATTTCATGCAGTACCACCCCCAGAACCCCATCTTCAGGGGTGGCGCCAACGCCGCCTTCCATGAAGCTGTCGGTGAGTACTATCCCAAATTCTATCATACATAGAGTATTTCATGCAGTACCACCCCCAGAACCCCATCTTCAGGGGTGGCGCCAACGCCGCCTTCCATGAAGCTGTCGGTGAGTAAAACTGGAATTCAACTACGTTCAACACCTGCACAGAAATCTGTGTAATGAACCACTTTCACATGCCCACCATCCACCTCAGGTTGTAATTTTTGTTAAATATTGCCTGAATTAGCTGAATGGTGCTTTTGGTGATTAAATTGTAAGTGAGCTGATCTTCCCCCAAATAACCTTGAATTTGGCTAATAGTCTGGGTTCAAGTATTATGCACTACTTATGAGTAAGGCCCTAGTTAGATTTTGGTAATTGGTCTGGGGTAGGAGATTTGGGGGACTTTTGGAAGGGGATGGAAATACAGGTGTTTCCTGTTTTACAGGTGATACGATAGCACTGTCGGTGATGACTCCCAGGCACTTACAGAAGATCGGACTGCTTGATGCACCACAGACTGTACGTACTGAGTCTAGCACACAGGAGAGATGGGGTGAGTTTACATTGTATTACTGTTTGGGTTCATTCCCTCCCCAGGTGTACCCACCCCCACCAGGGGCTGGTATCCTAGGTTGTCACTCTCCCTATGTGGGCCTATACCATACCAATCCACAAGTTGAAGGTGAGAATGTCAGGTCAGGGGATGTAGCTCAATGGTGTAGTGCTCTCTTGCAAGTTGAGGGACCCAGGTTCAAATCCTGGTGTCTCCATACGTTTTCTCTGACCTCTACATTATGATGCAACAGTCATTAGTATAAAATTGGCAATTATGAGAAATAGAAATGAGTGAAAATTTGATTTGTATGATAGCATAATCATTTTGGCGGTCTGGAAAAAATGATTTCAAAGATATCTCTTTTTAAAAGCACTAAACTGCTATACTGATTTTATTCTTATCACCATCTGACACATAATAAATTTGTGTGTAATAAATCCAATCCGGATCCAATTTTTATTAAGAAGGATCATGAAAAGTCAGGCATCCGCTTTCAAACGGCAAAAAGTTTTATCCAGTTACTATTTACAAAGTAAATCAAAATGTGTTTCAAGTTCTTGTAGGATTCTTAAAATATGACTACCGGGTAATCAGACCCAGAGAGAACCTAACTCTCTCCTAACCCCACTAGCATAGGTGTTTTAAAAAGTGACGCTCGTGATGCAGGGGTTTTAAAAAGTGACGGATGCCGACGCTATCAAAAGTTCCAAGTACATTAGCATATGTATAAAAAGTGACAGAGTAACACTCCATCTTTCCTAAAAGGTGACGGTGTGACGTCCTTTAAATTTCAAGCACCCATGTATAGGCACATTATAGTGTTGAGGTGCTTAGTGACCACCCTGAACTGGAGACTACACACCGCTCAAAAGCTGGCAAGCTTGTAAGCTATATGAAAATAGTATCAACCTTGCCCCTACAAACATATTTCACATTACAGATAAGCGTGAAATTAACTTCTTAATGAAGATGGCGCTGGAGAAGATTGCCTTCCTACCGTTTGGCTACCTGATTGACAAATACCGCTGGGACGTATTCAGAGGCACCATCAATAACGACAACTACAACGCCAAGTGGTGGGAATATAGGTAATATTTTTCTTCAATCAATATTTTTGTAATATTAAAGGACAAGGCACCTTGTTAGGTCTCTATCCCTCAAATCAGCATTAACATGTCTTCATCCCTCAAATTCTGACATTAAAGCACAAATGTCTTCTTCCCTCAAAGCCTCTATACCGTAAATTCTCTCATAAGCCGAACCCTTGCATAAGCCGCACCCCCGACTTAAGAGGGGGCTATAAGTCACTTCTTTTGCTTGAAAATTGTAGTTTTAGTACTGTTCTAAGGTGCCAACTACCCTCCTATAAGCCACACCCCTTCTTTTGGCTGATCCTACAAGCCTAATTTTGATTTGGATTCTGGTAAAAGCTGTGGTTTGTCCAAGATAATTTGCAGACGTGGTTTTAGGTAACAAAGCGGGCTTAAAGATTGACCTGTCTCTATCCCTCAAAGCCTAAGTATGGTGGCATTAAATCATAAACTGGGATAGACAGCCAGTATTAATCCCTCAAAACCTATAATAAAATGGTAAAGGTGAACGATGAGCAGTTTGAGCTGACCGTTTCTTCACGCACGTGTCCTGCCCGTTCCGCACGAGGCCGGTAGGCCGAGTGTGGAGCGGGCAGGACACGCGAGTGAAGAAACAGGAAGCTCAAACTGGTCAGAGTTCATCTTTACATTTATGTCAAGGTGTTTGGGTTGATAATTAATCAATATTTCATCAATAAAATTGAAATTAAACCCTTATTTACCCGTCTTCATCGCAAAATCCTGACCGCCGCCATTTTGAATGTTTACGTTTCAAAAATGCTGCGCATGCGCGATAGACCTATGACGTCATCGTGCGGATTTGGCACTAGTTATTTAACGCAGGGGTGCAATACGGGGGTTTAGTGCATTGTCAATGGAGCATCGATATTCACCTTGACATAATGGCCCTTAATTGACAAATCAGACTGATGTACTGACCAGTCTTTATCCCTCAAAGCCTATATAGTTGCTCCAGGGTTTGAGTCATATGTGATACAACTTACTTACTTTCAACTTACTCCTGTTTCCATCAATATTACACAATAGTTGTACCAGTACCAGTGCGGATATATCTAGGAGGCAGAACTTTAAGGTAGCACCCAGTAGATAATTGAGCGGTTAATGGTTTTGCTAACAAATATGCATTGAAAGGCCACTGAACTAATTCTGTGTAATTATGTACCGTGCATTAAATGTTATGTTACAAAATGATCTTTCTGTTCTCTTTGGTTACAGATTGAAATACCAGGGCATTGCTCCACCAGTTCCTCGCTCAGAGGATGACTTCGACCCGGGCGCTAAATACCACGTGGCTGCAAATGTACCCTATATGAGGTAAATTTATACAGCTATTGAAAAGCAGTAAGGGAGTGATCAGGACTCAGGACACTAATTTGATGTATGACACTAATTTGATGCAGGTGATCATTTGAGACCATAGCATTACAAACAGTCCAATGCAATGTATGCTTAAAGTCTTGGACTGAAGAGAATATGTAAAAGATCAAAATGTCTCGAGTGCTGATACTTCTTTTCTAAGACTCTCAATACTAAGTCTGATCCTTTGATGCCCTGTTAGAGAAATTACTTTAAGGAACCTAAATAAATTAAAATAAGCTGCTTCTTTCGCCATTATTGCTTCTTTGATATTGAGTATGCATTATGAGCTGTTGTCAAAAAATCCTTAATGATTCATCATTAAATCATCAAAAATAACTACATGTACAATATACTCCCGCATATACGGCACACCCCACATAAAAGGCACTCACTGAGTTAAAGGCCAAACTTTAGGGCACATCCAGACCCTGATTTTGAGAACTTAAGTACCATTCTCAACGTTTCTCAATGAAAAATGTCCAATAAAAACATATGTTATTAGGAAGGACACTCCTAGATGGTTCACACAAGACATACTGGGCCTTATACGTCAGAAAAAAGAGGCCTATCGGAAAGCCCATAGGACCCCCGGGGGGATTCTGAATCCCTCCTCCTTGCCAAAAGGCTAAGAATGGCTGTATCCAATGAGATAACAAAAGAGAGTAAAAAAAGGGTTAGAAAAACGCTTGACAAATATAAAAATGATCCTAACAATTTCTGGAAGCACATTAATTCCCTTCTAGGCAACGAAGGCAAATCCCACAGCACTATACATCTAAAAAATGAATTAGGTCAAAGCATCCCCCATGATAAAACTGCTGATTTTATAAATGACTTTTATGGCCCTGTTGGAGAACGTCTGGCAGAACCTTTTAAGCATTACCCAGGTAATATCACTATGGAAGAGGTATTACACGACCCTAATAACCTAGAAGGGGACTTTCTGTTTAGAGAAGTTTTACTTTCTGACGTACGTAGTGAAATATGTTAAGATGATAGAGAGACATAAGTCCTCTGGTGTTGATTATGTCAACTCCAACTCTGATATCATGAAAGACTTCCTGCTTGAAATCACTCTGCAATTGAAATCTCTGATTGATAATAGTCTAACTTCTGGTATTTTCCCGGAAAAATGGGCCACTGGGACCATTATCCCAATACCCAAGAAAGGAGATTTAAGTAATTTAAGCAACTGGCGTCCAATCACACTTTTACCAATCATTGGTAAAATAATGGAGAGAGTTGTCCACCATCAATTTATCACATATATGATGGAGAATGGAAAGTTAGCAAAATCCCAATTTGGCTTCACTCCTGGTCGCTCCACCGCCGATGCAGTTTATCAACTAACACAATTCATTCATTCAGCAATAAACAGGGGCAATATTTCCTCATGTCTATTTATAGACATGAGGAAAGCTTTAGACACTGTCCACCATGGTAGACTCCTACAGAAAATTGCAAACCTGGGTGCCAATAGGGCAGTGCTTCTCTGGTTTAAAGGTTATCTGAATAAACGCCTTCATAAAACTAGATCCAACAACTCAATCTCTGATGAAACCCATGTACTTTTTGGAGTTCCTCAGGGCTCTATTCTCGGTCCGTTACTTTTCTCTGTTTATATTAATGAACTCCCAGACATTGTTGATAACTCTAGAATAATCCTATATGCTGACGATGCAGTTCTAATGACTGAAGCAAAAACCCCTCAAGTTCTTGCTTGCTTATCCCAACTTGATCTAGATATAATCTTACAATGGTGCGCTACTAATAGGCTAACTATAAATTCTGAGAAAACAATACAAGTGGTTTACGGAACCCCATACAAAACAGCCCTGTATGATCCAATTGCTCTGAAAATTAATGATACAGATGTAACCTCGTATAGCACGTTCTGTTATCTGGGTGTCACTGTAGATGAAAATATGTCTTTTAAATCACACTATGCAAGCATCAGGAAACACTGTCACTACAGATTATATCAAGCACATAAAGTGAGGTACCTCATAAACAAAAATGAAGCTCTTCAGATCTATAAACATTGCATCCTACCTACTCTAGAATACTGTAATTTTGTCCTTGATAGCCTCTGTGTTGTTAATCAGAATAGTCTCCAGACTTTGCAAAACAAAGGTCTCAGGGATTGCCTTAAAATAAGGAACCCAATCGACATCTCTGAAATTGACTTACATATAGCATGTAAATGTAAAACTCTTGTAAAACACTGTGACGTTCATATCCTCATGATGATGCACAAACTGGCTCAGGATGATGACAATTTAGTCATTTCTGAAAATGTATGTACCAGAGCTGACTTAAAAATCCGGTTTAAAAGTCAACGATCCAAACTTCAGTTAGTCAAAAGATCCCCTTTTAACAGAGGACAGCTCTTATGGAATTCATTAACCAAGGAAGTTCAGGCCATCAAAGTTAAAGAGAAATTTAAGTCTGCCATCATCAAAATGGATTTCACCGCCATTAAACAACAAGCCTTATAAACATACTGTTCATTTGATTGCGTTAGGTCCAGGCCATCAGCCCTGCCCATCCAAACCTGTTTATAGTCATTACATCAGGTACATTACCTATCCTGGTCACACTTATACTCACGTGCCAAATAAATACACCTTCCTTTCTGTTAATGGGACAGGTACAGGACATCAGCCCTGCCCTCCCTTTCTGTTCAACACAATATTATAGCTTTCTCTTTTCCTGAGCAATAATACAATTGCATTATTACATAAGCTATGCAAAAGCTATATAAAGACCTCTAGTTATTTATTCTCAGATATATTATACTTATTCACTTACATACATATATAATCTGTTATAGATCTGTGAAATACACCATTCTTTGGGATAGGTTCAGGACATCAGCCCTGCCCTGCCTATTACGCTATGTTCATTGCATACATCGTAATGGACAAACTAAGGAAGATGACCCCCATTGAAGAAGACTCCTACTTGACTACTGTAATGAAGGGATAGGTCCAGGTCATAAGACCTGCACTCCCCCCCTCTTTTTGAGATTATTTGAGCCAATCATGTAGAACTCAATACTGACTATATATTCACCTAACGGCCCAAATGTTGTTGTATGCACCTAGGTCTCCTTCAACCTTACTGGTTAAAGATAACTATCTGACATGCCCGCTTTTTCAGCCTCATATATAAGACTATGAATTTATTTTTATGTATATATGTTTAAATCCTTGTGACTAATGTTGTATTCAATAAGATGAAATTTCATGGTGCAAACCGTGTAACTTTGTTGTAATAAAATCAAACCAAATCAAATTCTTAGCTAACCTCGCCTAAAAGGTGCACCCCCAGTTTCAACTTTCTGCCAATGCTAAACAGCACAGTAGGGTTCATCCGTGTGTTAACGCTATGCCTTACACGGTGGTATTATGGTTTGTACCACCATTATGGCTTCTTTCTGCATATCTGGCGTGCATTATGAATTTTGAGTGCCTTGATACTTTTTGGAGGTCAAGTGAATTTTTGGAGAGTAACTCTTAAGTGTTAGACTTATTTTCTTTAGTCTAACACTTAGATTTTATGACGAGAAATTCATTGCCAAAGGTGGGATTTGAACACTAACTCATCTTGGGTATATTAGATATACCCAAAACCCATTGCATCATAACCATAGTATATTTCATTAATAAATGATTCACCTGGTAAATAATTTCAGGTATTTCCTGAGTTTCCTTGGACAGTTCCAGTTCCACAAGGCCTTGTGTGCAGAGGCAGGTCACTTTGAGAAGCTCCATGAATGTGACATTTATCAATCAAAACAAGCTGGACAAAGACTCAAGTAAGTCAACACTTTCGCTCTACATGTAGGGTAGGTTTACCTAAAGATGTCCACGTACCTTGAGACGCTCACCGCACAAATTGACCATAAAAATATCAGTACCACTGAATCTACATTGGTAAGCTGTTAATGATGGTCCGTCGACTATGATGATTGGTGATGTCTGTACAGATGTCCGATTGAGTCTGACAAAGTCAAACTTGTTTGTTGTTCAAAATCACATTGGATTGGACCTCCTTGGTTACCAAATCAGTTGGGCCCGTCTAAAGTCACCTTTATTGCAGTAATAAGAGCATTGACTTTTTACTAAAGTATCCTGCCCAGCCCTTGAACAGTTGTGGTGACAAGTGCAAAGTTGAGAGATTGTCAAAGGTTTAATATATTGATACAGACAATATATTTTTACAATATAATTATACAGGGACACATTGAGTCTTGGCAGCAGTCGACCATGGCCTGAGGTGATGCATGTATTAACCGGACAGAGGGACTTCAGTGCCTCAGCAATACAGGAATACTTTGGGCCCCTAATCAGCTGGCTCCGAGATCAGACCAGAGGGCAGCGTGTCGGCTGGGACGGAGAGGCTGGTGAACGGGTCGTGGATGAAGACTATGATGACACTGAGGTGCAGGAACTACTTAAAGCCTTGTTAAACAGTGTAGATGATTAGGGCGATAAGATATAGTCCCTAGGTGGAATTTTATTGGTGTTAGGGATTATGTTACAACAAATATTGAATTTAAGCAACTTTTGGATTAGGATGTCTGTATTTCTTGTAAACTGAAACAATATTAATCAGGCAAATCAATTTGGAGGAAATAGAGGCATTATATATATATATATATATATATATATATATATATATATATATATATATATATATATATATATATATGTGGGTGTGTATATATTCTGCCTTACATCGCTTAAATTCAATGTTTTGTGCGGTGAAATTACTGACAATTGTTGAGGTTATTTCTTTAACAGATGAATGACAACTCACGAAAAATGATATTACATGTGTATTCCCATGAAAGAGGCATTTAAATCTAATCCAAACACTCTTTTAAAATATTGACTTTGTTCTAAGGTAGATTCTATGTGTCATCAGATACATTAGATGCCCTCGACTCATGAGTTAGAAATTGATATAATCTAGCGGCAAGAACACATGAATTAGAAAATAAAATGGGGGCACAATATATAATTTATAAAGAAGTTGATTAACTGGTGGTAAGCATACAGCATTAACAAGACAATATTGGAACTCTATTCTATTCACAAGTAACACAGATCAATCTCAAAGTCTAATTTAGGCTCAAAGGTCCATTAAGGGGTATGTGTAGCAGAGTGAATACATATGTCAGATTTGGGATAAGAGTTAAGCAGATATTCCACTGCTGTCGGTTGGTCGAAATTTTGCTAATCCGATTATTTTTGATTATGTAAAGCGTTGGTTCCACAGCCATACAAGCGGTCGGAATAGCTCTAATCCGACGATTTATAATATATCAAAAGTATAGAAAAAAATCGGTCGGATTAGTGCTAATCTGACCAATTTAGGTCTGTGGAACCAGTGCTTAAAAGTATAGAAAATATTGGTCGGATTAGTGAAAACTCGGCCGTCCGATGGCAGTGGAATACTCACTTTATATGCATGGGAAGGGTTGGATTTGCTATTTTTCTTTAGTTGTGAGTAGGTGGTGTGAATCTTTTGAACATTTATAGATGTAACATTTTAACACAACCTCACAACTGTACAAATGCTGAACTTAATGTCTACCATTGAAGGTCACAAAGTAGTGCACTTGAAAACCAAATTGTGTAAGGTGAAAAAATACCCCAAAATGTTAAAGGTCACACAAAAGCCTGCACAGAAATAGGCAAGTATAAAAATGTAATGTCAAAGTGTAGTTAATGGAGATAAATTACTCCTGATCTAAAAAAAAACAAGCATTCTCATGAAAAACATGCATTATCAATAGAAAAATAGCTTTGATAAGTATCGGCAAAAAATAGCTTTTATGTAGATGTCTGCAATAGCCACAGTAATAATAATTGTAACAATGATCAAAATATCATTTACTCATAGCAACAAGGAGTAAAAAATGAACAAAAAAAAATTAAACAGTAATCATGATTATATATACCTAACATATAGATACCTACAGAAGAGCCCTAACCACTATGACTATGTGCCTTAAACTACTTAAAGATACACTTTGGTGTATGATCGCATTCTGTGCCTTAACATTGCGAAAAGCTGAAGGGTGAAGAGTACCGCACATATTTCTTTTACAATTAATTGGTTTAATAGTGAGAGGTTTGGTTGTCTTCCATAAAGAGATATAGAATATAATTGAATGTTTTTTGTTTTATTTTGCAAAGCTAAACCAGAAGGCTACTCATTATTGGTTGTATAAATTCCTTTGAATAATGTCAATACAGTCAGAGAAACTGGGACACTACAACCACAAAATAAAACACAGTTTCCAAAATGATCAAATGATATTTGCTTCCCAAAAATGTATGTTAACACTGCAGTCAATATGATAATATGTAAACAATAGTATCAAAGCTGTAAACAATGCTGGGGTAGAGCATTAAATAACTCTTCGATAACATTCCTATATCAATTGTAAGATATGGAAATGAGACGGTTATATTCCATTCATACCAGTCGAAGAAAATGTAAATGGACTTATACTTTAGATATTAGAACTTATGATTTTACTTCCGTTATCTTCATATATACATGAGAAATAATTGTGATACTCTCTCTGTAGGATTGTAGTTATACCTAGTAAAAATATGTGATAGGTCAAAGGTGTTCTGGAGAGACTGAGAGAGGTTTTTGTGTTGTAGGAAAAGAGAGTATTGTTGCTGTAAAGGAAAAGATACATCTATTTTGTTACTTCCTACACTGTAAAGAATAACTGTTGCATCTACGAGGGATCCTCGTGAACCTGAACAGTGAACCACCGTAATTGTGCTAGCAGTGAACCAGTGTAGTTTTAACAATAAGGTGGCAGTATGGTGGTACACAAATGTTTCTGTGAAAATAACAACGGATTTCTGGCATTTTTGGGATGACGATTGCACTGATATTCAAGCGACATTCATTTTACAGTGTACTCTTTTCAGGCTGGCATGTAATGAAATAAGGGAGATTTATGTGACCTGGGGGCGTAAAAATATGTTCATCCATCATTGCCCTTTTTTGTGAAAAATCCCATACATAATTGATTTTCAAAATTCCTGGATCTGCCATGGCACAACTCCTGAATGGGGGACAGATAGATCTTCTTAAAAGAGGCATAGTTATTTTTATGCCAATGTAAAATTTTATGATCTCCTTTATTTGGGCATAGTGGCTGCACCCTAAACCCTGATTCATCAAGATTACCATGGAAATCCAAGATTACCATGGAAATCTTTTTGAAGACCTCCACCACAACCGATCATTGAAAATTATGACAACCATGTGTGGACAATATGTTCTTATATTTTCCAAGAGGCTGACTTAGTCCTAATTTCAAACACCAAATCTGGACATGCCCTACTTGCAGTATGAGCTTAATATTCAGTCTTCTTGCGAAGAAATAAAGAATGAAAAATAAAAAAAGTAAAGTCGAATGAACTACATAATCTGTACCAGAAAGAATCTCTAAGCAGACATTCCTCAGTGCCTATTTTTTGGAAAAACGGCTCTTGAAGATTCGACTGATGTCGTTAAGATTGTGGATGAATGTCAAATGCTTTTAATCGAAACATTCTAGAGCCCAATTTCATAAGAGTCAATTCATAACAGCTGACCTGAACTATTTTCATGCATTTCTTACCATTTACAAATACATGTGATACGTTTGAGTGGAGTGAACTAGTCGTTTCCTTGCGATATTCTCAACAATGCATTATAATGCCAATATTATGGTAGCGCATTTCAAATAGGCTGGATTGAAAAGATTAAAAGGCTTACTGAAAGGAAATTCAGGTGTTTGGTTACTACTTCACTGATGTTTTTACGCATTTTCTCATTTTGCATGCCCCCTCGCACCAGAGGTGCAGAGAATCTTGCGACCATCTTAGATCTGTATTAGTGAGCAGGCTTTTTTGCTTAAAATAGGGCAACCTTTTACAGCCACCCCCCCCCCAAAAAAAAAACAACATTATCCCCATGTTGATAAATAATGACCACTCCCTAATCCACAAAAGGAGACCAAGACATTTCATTTGATCTAATACGCCCTCCCCATAACCCTAACAGAATATCGGAATTTCAATGGGGTCAAGGATGGCCAGCACATCATATTAAAAAATATAGACAATTAAGAACAGGAGATGTGAAATTTTATTTTATTTTGGGGGGAGGACAAATCTACACACTCACATCTTAGAAATGTACGCCACTCTACTTTTCGCGCCCTCCCTGGGCCCAGGAGATGGTGCCTTAACAGACCTTTTTATCCTTTTTCACCATGCATTTTTTCTTTTCACTACAAAAAGGGTAAAATTATTTTTTCCACTCTTGGATGATGTTATCAAAACAATTATACCCTCTCTGTCATTAAAGAAATTATCACTCCCTAAGTTGAAATGGTAGCTTACAGTAAGCACAAAAAGGAATTGGGTAAAGCCAATGATAATACAATGAATGTTTATTGTAAATAAAAAGAAATAATAAAACAAATATGTGAAATACAGATACACATACAAATTGCACAATAGCATGAGATCTAACCCAACACACAAAATATGAGAATACTGCTTGATAAAGCCCTTGATATTGACCAGGAGGTAATTAGAGGTAGCAAGTTTATTACACTCTCAGCCCCAATAGTAAATGGGCTATAAAGACCAATGTACTGGCTACAGGACAATGAGGGTCATTGGATTTTTACTGACAGCAGCTACCACTGTTTTCCAAATATAGAAGCAATCTACTGTACTTGCCACAGTCTAACAGTCTATGGCATATCAATATTGTTACATTATAGATCAATCAACAATCAACCATCCATACCTTAAGTGGAATACCAGTTTAAACCAAATGTCCAGAAGGTGACTTTCTCTCTGTATGTATGTATGTATGTATGTATTGATATATCCTTTGGCTTGTACTTGAACAAAAGAGTAAAGTTTTGTTCAGAATCACTCTGACAGTATACATCTTTAACATGTTAATTAGCCATATAAGTAACCCAGGGGGTTATATGTGTTTATACCTACTATATGTCTCACACGCCTTCCCCTCTGCTGCTGGGGAGGTTAGTACCTGGTTCACTCACTAGAGGGCAGCCAGCATTGGTGTCCTCCGTCCGTTTTGTTCACCCACCTCAGTTGATTTGATGTAACTTACCCATGACATGATGTACTAGTGCAGCAGCATTGGCGTTTAACTCGCCGGCACCGTATGACAAAGTTAACCACCATAAATTCTCTCATATTAGCCTCACTCTTGTATAAGTGGCTCTGAGAGGTAGCTATAACCCACACTTGGGGTTTCAGAATCTGTAGTGCTGTTCTATACAGTGCCAATTACCCTAATATAAGCCGCACCCTGACATTGAAAGGCGCCAATAACCCCAATAAACATTTGGTTCTTGTTTAAGCTTGTACAAGAAAATTTACACTATTTGCACTATCTCATTTCATTTTATTACATGCCTACTAATTTAGCACTGGCGTCCCACATTTTTTGACGAATTTCTGGGTCTTGTGTTTCAGCTGATGATTCCTTGTCGAGTTCTCCCATGTTGAAGTACTTCCCTGTGTGCCCTGTTAAAATGACAGAAATTTTGAATGGTTTAATCTAGTGTTAATTCTAAGCTGGCTGTTCTTTATACATGAAAGTTATGCTTCCACTGGCAATTTCTTCTTTATTTTTAAATCAGTTTAAAGGAGACAAATATTTTTACCTGTTGACAAAGTGACTGTGGTTTTGAAAATCCATTATCTTAATACTATAGTAATTCTTTCTGTCAGGCATATGAATGACTATAAGACATCTATACTCAACTTTTCTTAAACAGAATGATATAAAGTAAAATCATAGTACATAATTCTAGTCTTGGGCAATTAAGTGTTTTTTTTTTCAAAATTTCTTAGCTCCCTGGAACTAAAAGTTCGTACTTCTTTGTTAGATAACTGTAAGAAGGCTTGATATTATTCTTATTGGGAAGCCCATACACTTGCAGGATCAATTTGCTATAGACATCTGGGTCATCCAGCTTAGTATAACTGCAAGGACACTAAGTTGAGCAGTGCTAACCTTATGGTGGAGGTAATCAACTTGAGCTGTGGCCTCCCTTTATGGTGCTACCACCTGGTTTTGGAAATCTGAACTACCGTAAACTCCCGCGTATAAGATGCGTCCTCTACGCCAAACAAAATGCTGGTGCGTCTTATAGGATCTCTTCAAGTTGGGGGGGCGTCTTATACGAGGGGTAATTTTACTACAGAACAGTACTGGATTTACAAAAATCACCCCTAAGAGGTGCGTCTTATACGCAAAAATGCATGTGCTGAGTTTGGGGTGCATCCTATATGCTCTGCGCGTCTTCTACGTGGGAGAATACGGTACTGTCAATGATTCCCTGTCATATTCCTGATGCTGCTATATATCTTATATAATTCTGATTCCACTTATCTAGCAAAGTGCTTTGGGTTCCCCTGACATGCAGAAATAAAAGAAAAGCATTGCGAGACTTGCTAGACTCGCACTCAGATATTGGCCTGTATAAGCATCGGGTATTTGAATAAGCCCTGGTCTTAAATAAGCGTCGGGGATATAGGGGTATTAAGATTAGAAAATCCACTTTAATTCAAGTCTTGAATAAGTGCCCGGCTTGAAAAAGAGCCGAGGGTAAACCTGGCGCTTCTACAGGCCAATCAAGTAATAGGCCACAACATACCTTTGACTTTATCGCCTTCTACTAGTTCAGAAATATAGCCTCCGCTCTGTTCGGGGGTGCGGATATAGTCAGGGTGAGTGATGGAGAAGCCACCGATGATACCTTCTAACATCTCCTTGGGTGCAGAGTCCTTGTGTGTGTTGGCAACCACGTCTGGCACAAGACCTGACATAGAGAAGACATTTAATTAAACATTTGAGGGTCACTGAAAATGCAGGGTGCATCGTGCCCATTGGTCATCATAATGCACCAATGAACCTCTTTCTGGTTCATGAGATAACACTCAGTCAGACCAATTCTCATGAACCTTTGAATTTTATTCAAGATGTGATTGAGACTTCTGTACTTGAACAAGCAGTTATGTTCCATATGATATTTTCGAAAATACATGTAAAAATGATGTTTTATTACCTGGGTCCAGGCTGTTGACAAGAACGCCAGTTCCCGAGAGTTTCTCGGAGAGCGTTATTGCCGTCATGATGTTTGCTGCCTTAGAGTTCTTGTAAGCTTGGACACTGTTGTATGCGCCATCCTTCGCTAACATCACGTCGTCAAAGTCAACCAGCTTCACGGCTGTCAACATAAGTACAACTCAAGGTCATCAAAGTCAACTATATTCACCACTGTCAACACAAGTTCAACCAGGTTGGGGATGAGAATATCTTGTTGGGACACACCAGGATCATAGTACAACAGTCTGATTTTAGTCTCTACTAAGATTCTGATACCATGCACAGTCTAAGGATGTACTGGGATCCTCGTACTGTAGAGGAATTCCCCGCAAAGGGTGGTGCGGGGTCTAGTACTTCTGGTTGTGTTCTTAAGTAAAAAGGGAACTTGAAAGGGCTGCAAGTTTGGACCACTAGATTGGCATTAACACTAGGTCAAGGACAGATGATGACAAGGGAAATACAGTTTAATACATTTTATTGATAAAAGAAGTGTTCAGTATTTGTCCACAAAGTCTATGTAAAGTTATAGGTGAGGGGGCCAGGACATCGCTAAGCCCACATGTATGTGATAAACTATGGATAGGGGCCAGGTTCTCGCTAAGCCCAAACATAGATAAACTTAAAGTTGAGGGGGCCAGGACATCACTAAACCCACACATATGTGATAAACTATGGATAGGGGCCAGTTCTCCACTAAGCCCAAACGTAGATAAAGTTAGATGACTCCTGCTGCCTAGTTAAATGACTCCATCTGAGGGATGATGGTGTTAGGTTGAGTGTTAAAGGTGTTCGGTTCCAGCAGGTTGGACCCACAAGGTGCGACATGGTCTGCTCGGTTAAAGTTGTTCAGTTCCACTGGGTTGGACCCGGGAATGTGTGACACGGCGCTCGGTTGATTGACTCAGGCTCATGTTTAAGTTGTTCGGTTCCAGTGGGGTGGCCCTGGAAAGGTGTGAAGACTGCTCCTGGTTGGCAGTGAGGTGGTCGAGACTGCTCCTTGTTAAGCAGTGGGGTAGTGAGCTAGTGGTGAGTTGCTCCTAGTTGGCAGTGTGTGTGGTGAGAGCCAGGTGTGACACGCCAGGACACGGTGCTCGGTTGAGTGACATGGACTCATGTTAAAGTTGTTTGGTTCCAGTGGGGTGGACCCGGGAAGGTGTAAAGGAAATATAGACCCTTGCTACCTATGGTGACTTCAAAATTATGTGTTTTGATAAGAAAGTAAGAGTTTGTTTGTTTAATTTTACGTCCGGGGGCCATCAAGGAACTCAGACATTCAAGGGTTCTCAGACATTTAGACATTTCTTTTCTTTTTGGACAGGTATATATATATGTTGCTTGCCCGACACAGCAGTGACCGAATCTATGAGTGACCGAATCTATGAGATGAATGACCGCATCTATGAGGAGGGTTGAGGGGGTAAACCGCTACTGGGGCTTCATTCCCCTCCCCTTCTCGAAGGATAGCAAGTGTTTTTATTTGCCTGGTCCCATAGGCAGGACCAGACAAACCACAGCCTTTGATCACTCAGACATGGTTCACTGAGGGGGAATCCCATGGCAAAAGACAAGCATGTAAGCCCGGACCCGCACATATGGACACCAGCTGCCCACATGCTCACCCCAAGACACAAGAAACCCCAAGTTTGTCGCCTTTTACGAATCTGGTATGCCCACTGGTAGAATGGAAGGAGAAATCCTCCTTCGTGGAATCCCAATGAAGTTATTCTGTTCCTCCATGCCCTCACATGAAGGTCCCCACTCCACAGGGGGAAAGTAAGAGAAATTTGAAGATAAACAAGGGTTCTTAGTACACACCATGATCCAGGGACTATGATTTAATCTTAGGGTGTACTAAGAAACGGGCTAGTCCTGAACCCGACAAATCATGTCAAACAATTCCCTTTGGTCATCATAAGTACAACTCAAGGCCAAATTAATCCATAGCTGTCAACAGATAAACAACTCCATTTGTCAAGTTCAACTCCAGGTGAAATTGGCTAATCTTCCACGCCAGAGGAGAAAACATTAAAAACTCAGGGTCTACTGGTCTCACACTGTTAGGAGTTTGTGTTTTTTAACAGAAACCTTTTCGGTAGATCCACAGCACAAAGTACAGTATTCTCAAATACAGTGTGTCTTATTGTAGAGGCACAGGTTTGTATCAGTAGGGGAGACTGGGGCACATTGGGACACTTTTGGTCAGTTTTGCTCTCCTGTGAAGATCCTTAAGAAAAACTATTGTTCTCAAAACTATCATAGAATAGTAATGAAAGTCTAAATAATATGGATTTCATAGAATTGAATTTTTCTTGAAAAAAAATAATATGTCCCACTGTGCCGCGATACCGGGGTATAGTGGGTAACTCCATGGGGCACAGTGGGACATCAGCTCCCTAAATTGCCATGATCCCTCCTACCAATTAAATGTGATTTTTTTTTCTCAACATCGTTAAACTATTTTTCACCGTTATCATTATTTCACAACTGTGCAATTCACTGCAAGCTGCAGTTTTTTGTCCCCAAACTGACATTAAATTCACTTCCAGCAAAAAGACTGCTATGATGATTAAACCTGAAATGTACAGCTGCTCTCGCTGTGCCTCCAATGGACATTTTTTGTGAGGAATCTAGCTACTGTTTAGTAAAGCTCCATCTTACTGGCTTTGCTATAAACTTCTTTCTCTTCAATGCCTACACCAGTCTCAAGTGGATCAAGGTGATGATATACATGTTCATTTTTATATCAAATATGATTTTCCGAGCATCCAAAATGCATGTTTATACAGATAAAAATGATTTTCCACTGGGTATCTTCTGTATTGATACTTTTATCTAAACTGCCTATTGAGAACATGTTAGTGAATATCCACATTTGCAGAGAACGCTGATAAAAGTATCAATACAGAAGATACCCAGTGGAAAATAATTTTTATCTGTATAAACATGCATTTTGGGTGCTTGGAAAATCATATTTGATATAAAAATGAACATGTATATCATCACCTTGATCCAGCACTGTCATGCTTTTTCAGACCCTCTCCTTTCTAACATTCTTTTGCAAGAGAGGGATGGGTTTTCAGACATAAATTCCTTTGTGATTCAATCAAAACAAGTAATATGTTTACAGGGAACATGTTTATCTATAAATCTTATATTCTGATCCTACTCCTTAGGAACAAGATTGTTGGGGGCACACTATGTCAACCAGGACACAATTGGGCATGTCCCACTGTGCCCGAATCTATTTTCCTTAAGATGTAAGGGTGTAGCTTATGGCACATATAACTTGGTGCTGCAATACTCATGCAGTTGACATTTTAAGTGGATACTAGTGGCGAAAGAATGCTTGTAGAAACTTTTGGCTTGTAGGAAGGGCCTGTAGGTTTTTCGGGGCCGTGGTTCAGTGCAGCCCCCTGGTGCCTTACAGTAGAAGCTCTTATCTTAGCAGCACTTAACTTAGCAACGATGTGTATCTTAGTAACGTCAAACAATTCTACACTCTCCCAGCAGATACTCTCAGAACTTTGAGTTTTAGAGATTATCTCAGGAAGTACTCATGAGATCTTCATTTATTACATATCAAAATGAAGATCTAATTGAGTACTGTCTGGATATTGGGTAGTTTAGTAGCTATGGCCAGAAGTGACATTGTAAGAAGCTCCGATCTATTTGAATGCAGGTCCAAGATGGCTGCCATTTCATTTTTGAAGGAACTTTGAGGCTATGGTGTTTTTCTTTATAAGATACAAATAAAGAACAACTCAATTGTGATAATAAAGACCAGTGGGAAATTGATAACTGAATTATGAAAATATTCTTTCTTTAACTTTCAATGGACAGGTCGAGTTAGCTGGCCATTTCCTCACTGCTTCACAGCCTAAAAATTTTGGTTCATCTGGTACCCCAAGGGTACTCTAGGCTGAAGCAGTCAAAGATCCATAGTTTGTAACCAGCGATCAAGTAACTCATTTTTATATATAGGGTAATTACATGAATAAAAGAATGAACTCCATATCTCTAAGAGTTTAGAGAAGAGGTAGCAGATAGATCATTGATAGAATCTTACTTTGATGCCCCAAAAGTGACATAATAGCCAGCCAGGTAAAGTGAACCACAGTATAAACAAGAGTCTAGTATGGAAAGACTTAAGTGATCCGGTATAATCACTCTGCATATACTTTGCCCTAGGCCAGCCAGTCACTCTGGTATGGGGATTACATAATTATAGCAGGTACTTGACCCTACAAAGGGTGAATAGCCTTACCTGTGTAGGTTCTCCCACTAGAGGGCAGCAGTATAACCATTTGTTCATTATTCATAATTAAAGTGCACATCTCAATCCAATATAGTCCCCAGCGCTTATCAATCAATTGCAAAATGATAATGACCTCAATATATCCAATCTAGCATTGTGCACAAATGATAGTGTACAGGGTTATCTGAGAATACTCTAGGAAAAAAAACAATAATATGCTTAGATGACACCATAACTGTGTCTTAATCCGAAATACAAGTGTCTGAACTATGAGGTTGTAGCTAACATAGGTCTACCTGTGTTTAGGTCAATTCAGTGCTAAAACTGAATGACCATGAAATGGCTTGGGAGAGATGGTGCTCTACTTCTCTCACCCTCAATAATGCCACTTCATTGGGATTGGAGACATTTTTGTCTTTATTAGGCATGCATGGTTTCTAGTATCAATGCATGCATGGAATGCACATTAATGATATTAGGGGGATGATCCCCATGGATTGACCTCAATGATAGCATATGTATACAGCAGTTCCTTTGTAGCCTACCTATATATACAATACATTTATTGTAGATTAACAGAACCTGTAGCTGTAATTCTACACTCCTAGTCTCTGTAACTTTACAGCAATAGTTGCTGGAACCTCAAAAGGTTCTGTAAGTTTACAGTGTATTTTGTGCTGATCATTTAAACAAAACCTGCTATTCATTCACAGAAAATATTACAGTTATTTCGCAAGACATTTTTCTTTAATTTTACAACATATTTTGCTGTTAATTTACAGCATATGTTTCTGTAGATCTAAATGATCTTGCTGCATGATCACAGTCGTTGTTACTGTAAGATAACTGTGGATTGTGCTGTAAAATTACAGTGACTCAACTACTGCAGATCTACAGTAAAAGGTACTGGAACCAAAGTTGCCAGCAAAATATGCTGTAAATTAACCCTGGCTAGTACTAACAGTGTACATTTACACATGATAGGTCAACCAGATTCAAATCTCAACTGTCAATTGTATTCCATAAGATCATCACATAGTTGGGTAGAATCTTGATTACACTTACATTATTGGTGCCAAGATTAAAATCTGAGCATGGGTATTAGAATCAACAATGCAGAACACACAAGGGAACTTACGGAATGGCATTCCCTTCGAAGCAAAGACGGGGTCGTGCATGCCAGAGCTTGTGAAGACGATGGTGGCCATCCCGGTCTCAGCTGCAGCTTTTTTTATTTCTGGTAGCAGCAGATTGGAGAGGAGGAAGGACCCTGAAATATTTTATTTGTTATATTATCTTTTACATACAAAGAAAAAGAAAAATACAAGCAGAATTTTGACTACCATAATCTCTTATGTATAAGCTGCATCCTGTGTGTAGGGGTTCGTTCCCCCCTCAGGTGTGCAGATGCCTCACGGACCAAGGACTGTTCGCTTTATGGTGTCACTCCCCCTATGTATACCATATCAATCCAGGGTAGTTGGAAGGTAGAGAATGTCAGGCCAGGGGAAGTAGCTCAGAGGTAGAGCAGCTGCTTCGAAGTTGGAGGGTCCCGGGTTTCGAGTCCCGGTTTCTCCATGACATTTTCCACTGACCACTACATGTGTACAGGAGTCACACTGAGTTAACAGAACTGCTATAAGACGAACTTAGGGCTTGATTTTGGATAGTTTAGTACTGATCTTATGGGATTGATACGTATGTGGAATGACACATTGTGACCCCCAGGGTGAAGGTTTATTGGGTTTGCAAAAAAAAGGAGCTACTTTTAAAAAGATTTGATTCCAATGGCAATAAATGACTCGTCCCTAAAAACCCTTACCTAGATGGTTGGTTGCAAAGGTTAGCTCATGTCCATCCGATGTGGTATGCCTCGTCTGGTCAGCCACGTTAAATATACCAGCGTTATTAACGAGTGAGTGAAGTGGCATCTTGGTCTCTGTGAACGTTTCTACAAACTTACGAACTGAGTCCATGCTGCTTGTATCCAACTGGTAAGAGAAAACATACTCTTAGATTCACAATATAATACTGTGTATAATAGAAACATGATTACATAAATCCAGAGGCCTCAATGCAGCTAGACCATAATTCCACGTCAATTACTGATATATTACCTGCACATTGAAAATACCTTCTTGAGGCAAATATAGGGAAGATGGCTAAAGTTTAAGGTTTTACTCAAAATCAGTTTGAGAACACAGCTGAAAGCATGTAGCAAGTAGCATAACCCTTTTTTTAACAAAATCTGACTAGGGTAGGTTAGCCTAAAGATATCTACATACCTGGTACCATGAGACATCCATTCAACACAATCACCACAAAATTTGCTGCTGATTTATAATACCAGCTGCTTCATTGAATGTTCATAAATGAACAGCAATGTGGATTCAGGTAGCAAAGCCATTTTTATTGTTTTGAGGGATGTACGCCTCAAGGTATGTGGACGTTTTCAGGTTAACCAACACTACAACTGATATGTAACTTCAAAATTACAATGAGAGGTCAACTTCTTCAATAAAATTCTTTGGATCAGGAATGAAATAATTTAATAAGTGCTGAAAACTCTGACCAGGAATTAACATTGAATCATACAGTGCTATTGAAAATCAAACATTTATATTCACCTGCATGAAGGTGACCTTGGCCTTGGGGTCACTTTTCTGAAGGTCAGCAATGGCGGAATTTGCCTTGGTAGGGTTTCTTGCTGCCATGATCACGTGATGTCCTTTAGCACATAGTGCCTGCACCGCCTTAAAGCCGAGACCAGTGTTGGAGCCCGTTACTATGACGTTACGTACTGCGGAGGCGGCCATCTTGGTTCTGTGTTGAGAAATGCAAAAGTTTTTAAATAATTTGTGTATGTCAGTATTGCGTGTGTCCTTTACGATCTAGCAAGCAGACCCTACTCCTCTTTACTTAAAACTGTTATAGAAAGGGAAGACGGCTTCCCTAACCACTTAAAAGGGTCTATATCTCCTCTTTCCTATCCCCTCTGGATGTGTGTGGTGCACATATGCGCGGGCACTGACACTTTCCTCTGTGAAATTGTGTAATGTAGTTCTCACGATGAATATGACCTTAGCTGTCGAAATGACGTTAAACAACTATTATTCACTCACTCTCTCAGAAAGGGGTAGGTTGACTTAAAGGCGCCAACAGACCTTGAGACGTCCACACGATGAATAGCCAATGATCTTAGATTTGCTGCTAAATCAACATTACCAGTTGGTTGATTCAATACTAACCAATGATGTAGCAACGTTGATTGATCCAATATAGCTGGCATGCACTAATATCTATTGTCTCCAATTTCCATTCTAATCTAGCCAATATAAACATACATTTGTAGTAGTATTATGGTGCAATGACAACAGGACTAGGAAGTTCAATACGTTGGAATTTTATCCGGTGAAAACACACACAAAAAAAGATCTACCAACCCTAGGTCTTTTAGTCTTATTGCTGGAAACACATGATGATTTTTTTTGTCCTATTGAAAACCTGCACGTCTTATGGTGAAACTACCCTAATGTTTATTTATTATCTGTCTAGTGACAATAGTGCCATATTGGATGAACCATTAAAAAAAAACATAACTTGAGAATGAACGGTACATGTGTATTTTAATGTATTTCTTTTTCTTCAACTTTTGTTGTATGTCCTACATATTATCAAGTATATCTTATATATATTACCCAGTCAACAACAAAAAAAGTTACAAAACGTTTCAGAACGTTTCACTGTGACTCCTTATCATGGCAAAACGTTTTAAAACGTTAAAAAAAAGTTACATTAAATAACGTGTTTTTTTGTTTTGTTGAGTGGTCATAATCACACTTCTACATACATGATAATTATTACACTTGTCGGCTGGTGGGAAGTACAACATATCTACCAGGGCAGTCACGGAGCAATAGCAACGTAGATAATTATGTACTTGTAGGTAATGTTATGTAATGCCCTGTCAGGTCTAGTCTATCTCACCTTAACACAAATATATGCCACTAGAGGGTATTACATAACGTCATTCTACTTATTGAACTAGTCTGGGTCAACAGAGGACCTGGGAGGGATGTCACGTGTCACTTTGAACACTTTTTTGAGGGGCGCTCAATGTAGGAGTTTATCATGCCCATTGGTTATCGTGATGCACCAATGAAGTGCTGGTGAGACTGCTCACCAGCACTTCATTGGAGCATCATGACGACCCTGCGGCCAGTCCGGGGCATGGTACAATGTCAATGAATGTGTCAGTCCTGTAGTGTCAGCATGATGCCCGGGGAGGAGGCATGAATGCAGCCCTGGTGAGTAACTTGCCAGGGCTACATTCATGCATCATGACGACCAATCTACATGATGCATTAATCATCAGCCGCCCTTAAACGATGAAGAACTACTCATGTCACATATCGCCGAAATCTCTGCGTGTCGTGGGCCACCTTCAGAAATGTAACAATAACAAATGCCCGTGTTGGGGGTGTGGATGGGGGGTCCCCCATGTCACATGTCAATTTAAAAAAATGGCCATGTCCCCATGTCAATTTTAAGAAATGATCATGTCACCATGTCAATTTTAAGAAATTGCCCATGTCACCATGTCAATTTTAAGAAATTGTTCATGTCCCATGTCACTTAGTCTAAAATAGCCCATGTCGCCATGTCAATTTAAGTGGTCCACACCCATCATGTTGATTGCATAAGAAATTCTCTAGACCCATGGTAAACGTGGACCATTGTGTAGGCACTGAAATACCTCCACTGCATGAGTCTGCTGCAGTGGAGGTGTGAAACTGTGATAAAGCTGAAACTGAGTAGTGTTAAACTCTCCTTTCTTTGCAAGCTTATTCTGAAGCTATTTACTGGAAGATCTTTACAAACAAGGGCTCATTTTAACAGGCTTGGCTAGACCTTTAAAATGAATGTATTTTGTACAAGATTGAATGCAGAGAATTTTGCCTTTGACCCCATTCAAGTTCAACCAAAAGTTTAGAACCATTTTATGATGAGAAGATCACTGAGCACCTAAAAATAAGTGGTTCCCACCTGTTCTATGGTTAAAAATGATCTAGAAAATGTCTTCCTTTTCTTTTTCTAAGGGGCTGCAGTATGTTTGACAGACCCTGCAAACTTTTTGAGCGAGATTATCTCTGGACACTTGTCCCAACCTCCCCAATGTTGGGCACTTACCATTCAATTAACACCTTTATTGTATGCATTTTATATGGTGATAAATTGATAGCTGTGATACAAATAAGTGGTTTTGCTTTTTAAATGAAGTTTTTATGTCAATTTAAATGGAAATTATGATCATTTAAACATCCTGAGTCAAAGACGATATTCTGCTGTGGTTCTGTCAGAGCGCACAGATCAAGGGAAAAGATGACATAAAAAATTTGCTTTTACATTGTTTGATTATGATGAAATGTATTATTATTTACATTCTTAAGGGTATATCTTGCTTATCTGAAAAGAAAATTGCCCAAAATAATCATTTTAGTGATCTAGTCTACCTTGGATTCATCTTGCTTGATCACAAAATTGGATCCAAATTAAACTCTTAACTATGGCAGAATTCTGGGTCTGATTTGGTACCTTTGACCGGTCGTAATTCCACTTAAAATTGACATAGAGACTTCATTTAAAAAGCAAATCCACTTCTTTTCTCAAGATCTATCCATTGATCATTAGAAAGGTTTAATGGGATAAAGTCTTGAAATATTAGGTAAGTGCCTACATTGTGGTCAATCACCAAAATTTAGTTCACGTCTCCATGTATAGGCTATCCATATCAATGATAACCTGCTATTAGATATCCAGGCTTGATTTGTATCTATCAGTTCCATGAGTTCAAACCTTGAACATCCTTTGACTGATTATCTCCAGCCAAACAAAATATGCCACTGACTGCATCAACGAAAATCCTTTTTTCTAATTTTGAATAGAAAATGTCTGTAGTATAATTTACAGTCAAAGTTTCAGAAGATTTGGAAAAGTGGCATTTTCTTAAAATATTCAAAATGTAGCCGGCATTCTATAACTATGAGGACCAGTTAAAAATAAAGATACAGGCCTGAAAGTCGGCCTGAATGTTATGAAAAGAATTAAGGCAAACCCCGGGAGGCAAACGTACCAGCGAAAACAGTACACATTGCAGTGCGGCTGCATTTTTTGGACAGAACAAACATTATAAATCAAAATGCAAACATCCTACCTTTAAATGATGAGAAGTTAGTGTTGTAAGATGTGAAGTATGTCGTAGTACTACAGAGCACACCGGTGCTGGTGTTTGTTCAGTGTCCGTCACTGTGTGTCCTGGGGAGTGTGTGTGTGCTGGTGCGTGGTTGTGAGCGTGAGGCTGGCTGAATTCTGTTACTGTAACTTAAGGGAGTGGCCATTCTTTATCAACAAGGCCGGGGGAGGGCTAGTGTTTTTTGTTGTTATTTATTTATTTATTTTTTTTTGGGGGGGGGGTGTTTTCAACCCCTTTACCGGGGATGCAAAATTCTTTCTATTCTTCTGAGGGGTAAATATTTCAGTGAAAAACCTGCACATTACCATAGGTTAAATGGGTGCATTTAAGTGTGATTTTCAGCCCCCTCTGAAAACAACAACGACAACGAAAAACTGTGTGGGGGTCGGACCTTTTTCTTACATCAAAAAAATTACTATGACACGATGACACTAGGAAACTTTCTCAAATACTAGCAGTGGCCCCGCAGTGGCCCCATATTGCAAATCATCTAAAACGCCAGGGGCTGTGAACTGTATATACTCATATATAAAATCTGTCTACAACATTGTAAATGAAAACCTGGTGCTGACATAAGTGTACCTGTACATTAGTCAATAAAGCCATCTTGAATCTTGAATCTTGAATCAAGATCTCATCAATGCAAAAACCCACCTCCCCGCCTGCTGTCAAGAAATGGCCCGGAAAAAAGGGGTCACTCCCTCAGTTAGGAGGAGATGTATATATAGGCTGTAAAACATAGGCTCGAGATATCCCCAAATTATCACGGTTAAACGCCTGTATTTTCCCTAAACATATGCCTTATTCCTACGCCTAAGTCAAAAATCCAAACATTTCCCTGACCCTACTACCTGATCTAGATGCACCTTTACAACCGATACCTGTAGCCCCCCCCCCCACTCCAATCATTGATTGTCAGTCATTGATTGTCTATTTTGTCAGACCGACCCCCCCCCCCACCACCACCACCACCACACACCCCGGGACACACACATATCCCCTATGCAGTATAAATGGCCAGTCCCTAGCTGCAGTGATTAGATAACAGTGGGGAGGGGTCACGTGTCCAAACATCTGACACGGACCTGGGTATGCGTGGGGGTATGGGGGTGGGGAAGTGGACAGCTGACCAATCAGCTGCCGTGCTAGACCCAGTCAAAGACTGGGTCAGATGCGCGCTGCACGAAACTCTTGATTTAAGCAACCTTAATTGTTGCTTAAAGGTGCTTAAAGTTTGAAATTACTTGGGTTTTAGCAACTTTGATAAGTACATATTCCTGCCAAATCTAAAATTCAAAACCTCCTGAGCTATATAGGGCATCTTTGACCAATGACCCCATGTTCTTAAATGAAATTCTGATCGACTTTGTCCCTGAGAATTGAAAATAAATATTCCTTTATATTCGAAAAAAAAATTCTGAAAACTGGGAAAAACTTAGGTTAAAATATGATCATTTTTATAAGATCTCTGGTATTTTGTTTAAAGGTGGATCATTGTTAGGGGCGCTTTGGTCAAAGATTACTCTTGTTTAATAGGGGGATTTTAATAATGGGTGTGGACCACTGAAATCGACATGGCGACATGGGCTATTTTAGGCTTAGTGACGTAGGACATGAGCAATTTCTTAAAATCGACATGATGACATGAACAATTTCTTAAAATTGACATGGTGACATGACCATTTCTTAAAATTGGCATGGGGACATGGCCATTTTTTAAAATCGACATGTGACATGGGGGACCCCTCATCCACACCCCGTTAATAGGGCTGAAAATGGGACCTTTGATAGGGCGATTGTGATTAAAACTAACCAATCAGCTACCACAGGATTTGGGAGAGAGTGGAGAACTAGGCTCTAACAATCAATTTATAGTCAACATGGATAAAACGCCAGGATATTTTATTCTACACATCTAAATCTTTGATATTAGCATTGTTACAAAAATACACAAAACTCACAAAAAAACAGGCATTGAATCTCCTGGTCACATGACTTATTTACATGCTGATTTTATTGAATCAGAGCATCATCCTTGGGAAGACATTCAACCTCAGGATGGATAGTTGACAATGCACGCCACAGTCTTCCCATTTATAACAAGGCTGGGCAGAGTCATGGTGCATTATCCTCAATGCTGTGCTCTGATTTACTAATTGACAGTATATCATCTAGATGCAGAATATAATGCACTCCCAGTACACGAGGTTAACTACATCTCACCTTTAGACTTCACAATTGATATTCTTGTGTTATTAGGTGGCTGATGGGTGATTTCTATGTATAATAACAAGAATAATTAAGGCAATTGGTCTTGTCCCCTCGACATCTCAATACAGTCTAGAGCACTCCCACACCTATGCCCTGTGCCTTATTCCCTACCTTTATTTCATGTGAATAACTGCTTACCATAGGATTAACGTTGAAGGGCCAATCTCCACGCCCCCAGTGGCCTTAACATGTCTTGATCATGTCATGACTTATTTACATGTTATTTTCATTGAATTTAGGCCTTTCTAGATCAATATAACATGACATAAATACAGAAATAAACTCCCATGTGGTCATCCACCCCTTAGGGGATGGGTGGTGGCTTTCCGCGCAGATACGCAAAATTTTTTTATGCCCCCCCTCGACGATAGTCAAAATCTTTTGCGCCCCCCCAACCGAAGGCACGGAGAATTTTCGCACCCCTCTTTGAGCTATAGTAGCGCGCGGGCTTGTTAAAAAAAAATTTAGCCCCCCTCAAGAGGGGTCAAAATTTTGTTAGCCCCCCCTCGGGAGGGGTCTGAAAATTTTACGCCCCCCCTCAAACCCACCATCCACTCCCTGTTGATAAATAATGACCACTCCCTTAGTTCTGTGTATATATCTCAACTACTATGTGTATACCAGTTTAAAGGTATGAGAACCACGACGCTGGTACACCCCAGCTCCTTGTCCATACAGAGCACACAGTAAGGTGGTAGGGTTAAAATTAAACTTCTCACAGACAGGGTGCTGGATAGACAATCTGCTACAGTCTAACACTGTCTGTATCATTGTCTCCACATAGAGGGGGTGGGAGGCATTCACTCCCACCTCCTGGGGTGCCTCCTGGTGAGCCTCAACCTGAACTACTGATGCTGCTTGTGCCTCTGTTGTTGTTGTTTTTGTTGTTGTTGTTGTTGATGTTGTTGTGCTGGTTGTAGTGGTGGTTGTTGTCGTTGTTGGTGCATTGGTTGTTGTTGGAGCAGTCGTTGTCGTTGTGGATGCTGTTGTGGTTGTCTGTGTTGTTGCTGGAATGGTTGCACAATGAAAACAATGTAAATGTAGTTAGACTCTTGGCATTTCTAAGGGAACATGAATTTCCCATTAAAAGACAGGTTGTGCAGACGTAAACTCAATTAAAACGTAATGTTCCTTGATCTTCAGGCCTTACATGGCTAATTATACTTGGGCGTGGCTTACAAGGAGAGAACCTAGCTGGCCAACCAAATGACCAAACATTTTTTCTCTTACTTCATCTTTTTTTCTTTTGTTGCTGTAGTTTTTCTCTTCATTGATAGCATGTATTACAAACATTTCGAAAAGCGCTTTTTGACAATAATCCTATGACTTCCAGGTTGCCGATACGTAAGCGAAAATTGACTCAAAGGTTCAATAACAAGTTAATCATTTTTAACACGAGAAAAAATTTTTTAATATGTCTTCTACCATAAAGAGCATATCAATATTTACCTGGTGCTTCACAGACATAGCGGAATCCTACATTACAGTCGCGATCATTCCAGCAGTCGGCCTGACTCCCCCTCATATGGACACATCGCTCTGCAGCTGAGTTACCTGGCTCCCCCAGACACCAGTCTGTCCAGTACAGAGGGGAGCCATCAGTCCAACCAAAGTCCATGTGTAAGCCCAACCATACATTGCCACTGTAATAAATGATAGTTTACCCATTGTTTGCCCAGCTTAGTGTCAGAAGCATATGAGATATTGAACAAGTAACCAATGCATAACTCATGACGAGTGTGTGTTATTAGCCTTTGCTAACACACACGAGTCATGAGTTATCCATTGACTACTTATTTTATACCACGAAACCAATAAATAATCAATAGAATACCAATAAATTCAAGTTGAAAACAAAAATTATTCCCCCTCCCCGGGACTCGATGCCAGCCATAGTGTGTGTACACAGGTACATACACCTCCTCGCCCGGCAGCGGACAGCGACAGCGGCGGTCTCGGCTTGGCTTGGCAGCGGCACACGGCGAAAAATAGTGTACACACACCTCCTCGCCCGGCAGCGGACAGCGACAGCGCACACGGTGAAAAAAGATGCGTCTCGCGGTTATGTTTGTGTAGAATACACCTCGTCGCCCGGCAGTGGACAGCGACAGCGCACATGGCGAAAAAAGATGCTTCTTGCGGTTATGTTTGTGTATACATAATACACCTGGCAGCGGACAGCGACAGCGCCCTTCTCGGCTTGGCTTTGTTTGAATGTGTCTCGTGGTTATGTTTGTGTATAATACACCTCCTCGCCCGGCAGCGGACAGAGACAGCGCACACAGCTTTGTATCATATCCAGATTTGGTTTGAACCGAGCATTTCTCGTCAGTCCCTGTGGCGCACTGCATAGGGAGTTGGACTAAGGACCTGAGATTGTAGGTTCAACCCCTACCATGGCAATGAAATAGGCTGTTGGTTTTAACATGTAACATATGACATGGAAGGACATGTGAGCCATGCGGTTATCCATGGATAACCGCATGGGGTGCGGGTTATCCATGGATAACCGCATGCCTTACAAAATTGATGTTACAGCCTATAGGGTGTGCAATTTCGACAGATATGTGGTTGGGAATATCCAGCAAAAAGCACTGAGTAACCAAGAAATCGTGGTATAATGAACAAGTAACCAATGGATAACTCATGACGAGTGTGTGGCCGAGTGTTATTAGCCTTTGCTCACACACCTGAGTCATAAGTTATCCATTGACTACTTATATTATACCACGAAACCAATAAATAATCAATATAATACCAATAAATTCAAGTTGAAAACAAAAATTATTCCCCCTCCCCGGGACTCGATGCCAGCCATTGTGTGTACACGATCGGTACATACACCTCCTCGCCCAGCAGTGGACAGCGACAGCCCCCGTCTCGGCTAGGCTTGGCAGCGGCACACGGCCAAAAATAGTGTTTGTACACGATCGGTACATACACCTCGTCGCCCGGCAGCGGACAGCGACAGTGCACACGGTGAAAAAAGACGCGTATCGCTGTTATGTTTGTGTATAATACACCTCGTCGCCCGGCAGCGGACAGCGACAGTGCACACGGTGAAAAAAGATGCGCCGGGACCGGGGCTCGATCCATGGACCTCTGACAGCTGAGCGCAACGCGCTAACCGCTAGACCACCGCGTCTCCTCCCTCTGCGGCCGTGTCGGCTTGGCTATGTTTGACAGTAGGGAACAAAAATATACGCCCGGACCGGGACTCGTTCCGCCTACCTCTACTATCTAAGCAAGCAAACACATATCGTCTCTCGTCAGTCCCTGTGGCGCAGTGCATAGGGAGTTGGATTTGGGATGTGAGACTGCAGGTTCAATCCCTACCCTGGCCGGGAAAATTTCGTGGGTTTTAACATGTAACATGTGACATGGAAGGACATGTAAGGTGTGCTGGTTATCCATGGATAACGGCACTGGGTGCCTGTTATCCATGGATAACCGCACACCTTACAAAATTGATGTTACAGACTATAGGGTGTGCAATATCGACAGGTATGTGGATTGGAATAGCCACCAAAAACCACTGTGTAACCCAGAAATCGTGGTATAAACAGCAATATATGGAAATGTATTGGCAGTAGTTCAGATTTCCAACACCAGGTGACAGCACCATACATGAAGCTGCGCCACAGCTCATGTTGATCACCTTCCTCATAATATTAGCACTGCTCAATTAAACAGTTCATTTCAAATTAAGTTCAATTTTAATTTCAAAATCATTTGCATTTCATTGGTAGACAACATTAAGGAACCTTTGATTGAAATACTGTTTGAATAAACTAAAAATATGTTTTTTCATGTCCAACCAAAGCACATAAACCCCACAAAATCGTTTTATCTGTTTCTTTTAGAGTTTCAATGTCAGGATATTGGAATAGAACCTACCTATGTCCCGTACCATCCTTGACAAATGTGGCTGTCAGAGCACTGTCCAGGACTGCTAATGTACCCCCATGGGTCTCACACATCTGCAGGGCATCCTTTCTGTTCTTTGTTTGGGTCTCATACCAGTAACATAGATTCTTCACTGGATTCACACCAGTAGTACACTTCTCTGTATAGCAAATCAAATATTTTTGTAATTCTCTTATTTTACCTTTTTCATAGGTTATTTTCTGTGTTCACGCCTGTAGTACATTTCTCTGTTTAAAAGAAGACAGGAAATATTTCTTAAGGTGGGTCACTACCATTGAATCAAAGATCCTAGAAATCCTCCATTTTTTTTTGTCAGGTGTACTTTATAACATTTAGAAAAAAAAATATTGAAAAGAAAAGTGGGGGGGTCCCATGCTACTTTTTTTTTATTATTGAATTTTCAAAAATAGAAGTATTTTAATTTTTACCTAGAAATTAGAAAACAAAAATGTCTTAAATTCGAGCATTTTTCTCTGTAATGGTCATCAAACATAGAGATATGAAACTTCACATAATGAAGGATATTATATAGGTATTTGCTAAGATTTTTTGTTTGTACCTCCGTTATATTGCATTCTGGGTAAATTTCTCACATTTCGATAAAGTGTTGGATGAATTTCCTATCATTTCACAAAAAAAGCCATCTGAATTCCTATTTTCAACCACTAGATTTTTCTTAAACTTTTTCTAAATATTTTACAGATAATTTGCTTTTAAATGACGGTCATTCTGATAGGTGGCCCCGTGCATAACTTTGTAGTTTTGGCCATTTGAAGTAGAAAAGATGGAAAAAATTGACAAAAATCCATATTCAACACACTGTATGATGGGTAAAATATATAAATCCTTGGCATATTATTAATTCACTATATGCCCTCAATCATTGTGAGCAGCATATCATGTTTATAGCATTGTATAGGTGACATGAGGGGTATAATTGTAAGGTCCAAGAATGAAGAAAATAATTCAGATGTAAATATGCCAAAATTTAAAATTGTCATAAAATGGACAATTTTGATCATAATCCCACGAAATTCTTTATACACATTTAAGGTATATATAGGTATGTGCATACCCACAGTTCTGATAAAAATAGCCTCTATGTGCAGAAATATATGTGCAGCAGGCTCAATTTCAATGGTAGTGTAATGGGCAAGCTTATGCACTGCCCTATCGTTTTATAATATTTATATATGTTTTCTTCGATATGTCTTACATATGTTTTCTTCGATATGTCTTATTGACCGGTAATGTAAATACAAGTACTTATCAGTACCGACTGGTACCATATGTTTAACCACCATTTAGGCGCTAAGCCTGTTATGTAAGAGGACTAATATTTGCCGCATGGTTCCCGCCGTTTCAAATTATAATCTTCATGCGAATAATGTCACATGTTAATTAACCTACTTTATAAGGGACAACATGTTCCTATCTTGGGGAGTGTGTCTTAGGTGCTAAGACCTCTCGCACCTCCATACTTTTTCCAATATCTGTTAAACCCTACTGTCTATACTTAGGCGGATAGAACTATATGATATTACCCTATAGTATCGATACGTGTGTATTTGATTATTGAACCAAGCAATCCATGTTCAACTAAGTAATAAAGCTTCGGAAACTCTAAGTTCCTTGTGTTGTTGTCCCTGGTATTGGTGTCGCATTGACAGATAACCCCACAGGCTTACCGACGGGTGGCCCAACGGTTACAGTAGTGATCCACCTTAATTCTTTTCTTTTCTTTTCTCTGGTTTAAGTTTCTGACTTTGATCCGTTAAAGATTACTGTTCCATCATGCCTATCAGTCCATCAGAATGAGCTAGCTGTAGGACTAACTTGGGTAACTTTCCAGATATACATTCTTTTAAGAGGAGTGAGTGAGTGAGTAATAGATGTTTAACGCCATTTCGACAGCTAAGGTCATATTCATGGCGAGAACTACATTACACAATTTCACAGGGGAATGTGTCAGTGCCCGCACATATGTGCACCACACACATCCTGAGGGGATAGGAAAGAGGAGAAATAGACCCTTTTAAGTGGGCTAGGGAGGCCAGTCTTTTAAGAGGACAACCTGTGGCATGATGCCTCAGTTCAGTATCGGCCTTAGAATGAAAAAGGGATACAACGTCACCTTTCTTTAGGGAGTTTCTAACAAAGGGGGGGGGGGGTTGGTGGGCATGCGTGTGGACCCCTCTCGAGGGGTCAAAAATTTGTTGACCCCCGAAGGGCTGAAAATCGTGTGCGAATGCGTCCTTTTAACCTGTACTAACACGCAGGCTTTTTCACTGAAAACAGGTGAAATTATTTTGACTCCCCTTGTCAAGGGGTCGAAATTAATTCTGACCCCCCCCCTCAAACCCACCAGACCCCCCCCCCCCCCACCCCGTTGATCACTCCCTTATTACCTTCATCATGATGAGCCTTTTTGTACTGGTACTTTTCATCTTTTGAATGAGGTTACTTTCACGCAAATTACACATGTTAGTTCATAAAAATCCAAGTGCTTTACTATATTGTTCTTCATACAAAATCCAAACAAATCTGAGACGGAGGTACATTTCTAAGTGCAAAAGTCCATCAATCACACTTAGCTTTGATGATACAATAAAATTTCAAAATAGGAATAAACGACATGAAGGAAGAGGAAGGGGACTTACGTGGTAATGCGTGCACATCTTTATAACCCAGTCCATTTAGGACTAACAACAACAGAAGCAGCCTGGTGTAAAACCACCCCATTGTTCCTGTGTCCAGTGTACAAGTAAGTACATGTAGCTGAGTGTACAAGTATCTTTACCTCTACGGTAAAACCCTGTATATAAGCCGCATCCACATATAAAGTAAATGTGAGCTAAGGTATGAGATACAAGCTACACCATAACCTGTAAGTGTCATAATCCCACCAGTAAGTCACAATGTATATTGAAGGCATGGGTAGAAACCCCGGCAGTTAGCTTAATTGTGAAGTTGACCATAATCCAGAGCTTATATGTGAGGTTTTATGGTGGGGTGTTTTACCCTTTGAGGTCCTCAATATGTTTTTCATAGTTTGATGTATCAAACCCATATTGTAGGATAGTTACTCACCAGGACTGTGTCATAATGTAGGATAGTTACTCACTATTAATGTGTCATAATGTAGGATAGTTACTCACCATTAATGTGTCATAATGTAGGATAGTTACTCACCATTAATGTGTCATAATGTAGGATAGTTACTCACTATTAATGTGTCATAATGTAGGATAGTTACTCACCATTAATGTGTCATAATGTAGGATAGTTACTCACCAGGACAGTGTCATAATGTAGGATAGTCACTTACCAGGAATGTGTCATAATGTAGGATAGTTACTCACTATTAATGTGTCATAATGTAGGATAGTCACTCACCAGGAATGTGTCATAATGTAGGATAGTTACTCACCAGGACAGTGTCATAATGTAGGATAGTTACTCAGCATTAATGTGTCATAATGTAGGATAGTTACTCACCAGGACTGTTTCATAATGTAGGATAGTCACTCACCAGGACTGTATCATAATGTAGGATAGTTACTCACCAGGACTGAGTCATAATGTAGGATAGTTACTCACCAGGAATGTGTCATAATGTAGGATAGTTACTCACCAGGACAGCGTCATAATGTAGGATAGTTACTCACCAGGAATGTGTCATAATGTAGGATAGTTACTCACCAGGACTGCGTCATAATGTAGGATAGTTACTCACCATTAATGTGTCATAATGTAGGATAGTCACTCACAAGGACTGTGTCATAATGTAGGATAGTTACTCACTATTAATGTGTCATAATGTAGGATAGGTACTCACCAGGACAGCGTCATAATGTAGGATAGTTACTCACCATTAATGTGTCATAATGTAGGATAGTTACTCACCAGGACAGCGTCATAATGTAGGATAGTTACTCACCATTAATGTGTCATAATGTAGGATAGTCACTCACAAGGACTGTGTCATAATGTAGGATAGTTACTCACCATTAATGTGTCATAATGTAGGATAGTTACTCACCATTAATGTGTCATAATGTAGGATAGTTACTCACCATTAATGTGTCATAATGTAGGATAGTTACTCACCAGGACTGTGTCATAATGTAGGATAGTTACTCACCATTAATGTGTCATAATGTAGGATAGTTACTCACCATTAATGTGTCATAATGTAGGATAGTTACTCACGAGGAATGTGTCATAATGTAGGATAGTCACTCACCAGGACAGCGTCATAATGTAGGATAGTTACTCACCATTAATGTGTCATAATGTAGGATAGTTACTCACCATTAATGTGTCATAATGTAGGATAGTTACTCACGAGGAATGTGTCATAATGTAGGATAGTCACTCACCAGGACAGCGTCATAATGTAGGATAGTTACTCACCAGGAATGTGTCATTATGTAGGATAGTTACTCACCATTAATGTGTCATAATGTAGGATAGTTACTCACCATTAATGTGTCATAATGTAGGATAGTTACTCACCAGGAATGTGTCATAATGTAGGATAGTCACTCACCAGGACTGTGTCATAATGTAGGATAGTTCCTCACCAGGACAGCGTCATAATGTAGGATAGTTACTCACCAGGACTGTGTCATAATGTAGGATAGTTACTCACCAGGAATGTGTCATAATGTAGGATAGTTACTCACCATTAATGTGTCATAATGTAGGATAGTTACTCACCAGGAATGTGTCATAATGTAGGATAGTTACTCACCATTAATGTGTCATAATGTAGGATAGTTACTCACCATTAATGTGTCATAATCTAGGATAGTTACTCACCAGGAATGTGTCATAATGTAGGATAGTCACTCACCAGGACTGTGTCATAATGTAGGATAGTTCCTCACCAGGACAGCGTCATAATGTAGGATAGTTACTCACCATTAATGTGTCATAATGTAGGATAGTTACTCACCAGGAATGTGTCATAATGTAGGATAGTCACTCACCAAGACAGCGTCATAATGTAGGATAGTTACTCACCATTAATGTGTCATAATGTAGGATAGTTACTCACGAGGAATGTGTCATAATGTAGGATAGTTGCTCACCAGGAATGTGTCATAATGTAGGATAGTCACTCACAAGGACAGCTTCATAATGTAGGATAGTTACTCACCATTAATGTGTCATAATGTAGGATAGTTACTCACGAGGAATGTGTCATAATGTAGGATAGTCACTCACCAGGAATGTGTCATAATGTAGGATAGTCACTCACCAGGAAAATGTCATAATGTAGGATAGTCACTCACCAGGACAGCGTCATAATGGAGGATAGTTACTCACTATTAATGTGTCATAATGTAGGATAGTTACTCACGAGGAATGTGTCATAATGTAGGATAGTCACTCACAAGGAATGTGTCATAATGTAGGATAGTCACTCACCAGGACAGCGTCATAATGTAGGATAGTTACTCACCAGGACAGTGTCATAATGTAAGATAGTTACTCACCAGGAATGTGTCATAATGTAGGATAGTTACTCACCAGGACAGCATCATAATGTAGGATAGTCACTTACCAGGAATGTGTCATAATGTAGGATAGTTACTCACCAGGAATGTGTCATAATGTAGGATAGTCACTCACCAGGACAGCATCATAATGTAGGATAGTTACTCACCAGGACAGCGTCATAATGTAGGATAGTCACTTACCAGGAATGTGTCATAATGTAGGATAGTTACTCACCAGGACAGCGTCATAATGTAGGATAGTCACTCACCAGGAATGTGTCATAATGTAGGATAGTTACTCACCAGGACTGCGTCATAATGTAGGATAGTTACTCACCAGGACTGAGTCATAATGTAGGATAGTTACTCACCAGGACTATGTCATAATGTAGGATAGTTACTCACCAGGACTGCGTCATAATGTAGGATAGTTACTCACCAGGAATGTGTCATAATGTAGGATAGTTACTCACCAGGACTGCGTCATAATGTAGGATAGTTACTCACTATTAATGTGTCATAATGTAGGATAGTTACTCACCAGGTATGTGTCATAATGTAGGATAGTTACTCACCAGGACTGTGTCATAATGTAGGATAGTTACTCACCAGGAATGTGTCATAATGTAGGATAGTTACTCACCAGGAATGTGTCATAATGTAGGATAGTTACTCACTATTAATGTGTCATAATGTAGTATAGTTACTCACCAGGACTGCATCATAATGTAGGATAGTTACTCACCAGGACTGCGTCATAATGTAGGATAGTTACTCACCAGGAATGTGTCATAATGTAGGATAGTCACTCACCAGGACTGTGTCATAATGTAGGATAGTTACTCACTAGGAATTTGTCATAATGTAGGATAGTTACTCACCATTAATGTGTCATAATGTAGGATAGTTACTGACCAGGACTGCGTCATAATGTAGAATAGTTACTTACCAGGAATGTGTCATAATGTAGGATAGTTACTGACCAGGAATGTGTCATAATGTAGTATAGTCACTCACCAGGACTGTGTCATGTCAATGGCATCAAAATGTGTTACTGCATCATGCCCATTGGTCGTCTCATTATGTAGATTGAATGCAGCCCTGGCGAGTAATTTGCCGGGGCTTCATATCGACCCTATGGATTTGACCTACTCCTAGAGAGTTGGCATGATGCACCAATGAAGTGCTGGTGGGCACACTTGCCAGCACTTCATTGGTGCATCATGACGACCAATAGACATGATGCACTCCTGCATCAGCGACCCTTGAAGACCTAAACTTGTGAGTAAACAATCATCATATGGTTATACCACACCTAGAACCCAGGGGGCTTTACCCTCAGATTATCTCCGTGCACATTACTATTGACAATGCATCGACTCCTGTTAGAATATCCCAAATACAACCAGGAGGGTCTTGCCAAAAGATAACAAGGAATAACCCCTGTATATTTATTTTCAGAGAGTATACTGAAGAAAATCTTCATGGCCTGACTGTTATTGACTGTTTTGCCAAATAATCTCTCAAGATACTGCTTTTAACCGTTTATGTTTCTACTTATAGATGAAATCTTCATGTTTGGATGGGTAGCGTTTTCGTGTATGTCAGTTGATGAGAAAGACTTTGACAACAAAAGTAAAACGGTCACGTTTTGATTTTGATTCTCATTTCCTGTTTTGCAAAGCCCTCTAGATCTACACTCAAAACCTGGAAGTTCTGAAACTAGTCAGTGGTGAAGACTTTAGGTCCTCAGGTTGACAATACCTAAAACAAGTACCTTAGGTGGTTAAAATGACGACTTAAGTCATCAGTACGACAAGACAGACAATACAGAGTCTTATACTGATGACTTAGGTTGTCAGGTGGACGACCTAAAGTCATCATAAAGTCATCATTTTTATCACCTAAGGTAGTTGTTTTATGTATTGTCAACCTGAGGACATAAAGTCGTCACCACTGACTAGTTTCGGATCTTTCAGGTTTTCAGTGTAGAGAAACACAACCAAACATTAGTTATTCATAAATACAAGAGCAACCAATCAAAGGTCCATAGTCCACTCTCTATAAACCATCAATTTATTACGGCACCAATGTCCGCAAATATTTGGCACAGGGGAGAAGTGACCCCTTTGCTAGCTGCAAACAGAGGTATGATCTTCACCCCTAAAGGGTCATTAATGCACTGATGTGTCATCTTCATTGGTCATAACGACACATAGCCCTGGTGAGTAACCCGCCAGCCAGCACTGTGTGGCCGCAACAAGGTTATGTTACATAAATATTTAGACTAGTTATCACATATTTGTGTTGACGAAGTTACTTAGCTTACTTGTTGTCTGATAAATTATGTATCAACTTGCGTTATGTCAGTTGCATGGGCGTGGCAACCTGAGGGGGGAATGTGTGTTATGATTTCAAAATATTTCTAATGAACCAATCCGGGAACATCAAGCCAAAAAAAAAACGGTTCCGGTCACCCTACCGATCTCAAATTTCTTTTTTTGAAGTTTTATATCAAACTTTGTATTTGAATATACGCATATATATTTCCTGTCATTTTCTCATGTTTCATACAGCAGACGAGCCCTTCTTATAATAACCAGTGAACATGTAGCAAAGTATGACTAGAGGCCTAAGATACAAAAATGAAATCCGACTTCAATGTTTTTGACCATGTTAACCCAAAGTCAACTATTTTGTTTTTGTTTTTCATTCTCACCGATTATCTTCACATAATATACAATACAGTACAGCTGAGTGCATACCCGTGGATACTCTATTGACCTGTATGGGCACCGGTCTTGAATAAATGCAGTGGGTACAAGGGTACTGAAAACTGAAAATTCACTTAAATCCAAGTCGTAATAAGTGCCAGTCTTCAATGAGGATCGAGGACATCCCCTGGTTAAAATCAATGAGCGGCTAAGGTCAATACGGTACTCAATTTGAGGATTTACAATTCACGGGAGCCTCATGCCAAGGAATGGGAATGTAAACTATAATTAAAGCACATTCACATTCACTAGGATACCACAGTATGTCATATCTTCTAACTCCCTCCGGCCATGACTATTATAAATCCACCAGAGGGCATCACGGTATAACCAGTAAGGACTTTAGTACCCTGTAAGTAACCAGGTGAAGCCACTCACCCAACACCTCCAATCTACCACATCTTGCATGGTAAGGTCCCTTATGGTACATTGGTAGCTGTGAGGTCGCCATGCCTGCTATCAATGGTATACATTACCCCATAAGGGCCTGCTGATGCATTAATGCATCATGCCCATTGGTCGTCATGATGCATGACTGTAGCCCTTGTGGGCAGGGGTGGATTCAGATTGGGTGGTCGGGGGAGGGGGGGCACATACATAGTATTTGGCCACATTTTCCATATAATAGTTAAGAGTCTAAACAGGGCTCGTTTTTAGACCCCCCCCCCCCCATTGGATCTGCCCCTTGCCCAGCGGAGTAACTCACCAGGGCTGCATTCAAGCATCATGTAGACCGTACAGGGTTGATGCACTCCCAGAGGGTCGGCATGATGCACCAATGAAGTGCCGGCGAGCAGACTTGCCAAGACTTCATTGGTGCATCATGAAGACCAATAGGCATGATGTAATCTTGCATCAGCAGCCCTTTACTGCTCAGCTACAAAAGCAACTTTATAACAGCCAGTTTTATAGTATTATGCAGGTAATTCCTCGTGTAATTATTTATCACATTGTTTAGACATTAAGCAGTCACGAATCACAGTCCTCATTTAAGGGCAAAGGAAATTTATATGTTTAAAGTAACATAACTGAAAGACCCAGGGTTGGTAGTTTTTATTTATTTTGTATAGAAATGTATTGGCAGATCTTTCTAAATCTTTTACTTTACAGAAAGAAAACATAGGATCAATCTTTTACTTTACAGAAAGAAAACATAGGATCAATTTGAAAATTATGCAAAAGGTATGGCTAATTAAAGTATTAGCTGTAGACCAACAGATTAAATTCATGAAAACTTGAAGAACAAATGCGGAAATAATTCTCAACAATTCTTGGAAATTAGCTAGAATTCTCATAAATTAAAAAAGAAAAAGGTTTCGGGTGGGCCCAATTTTGCTAGGGTTGGTCGGGTGACTGGAAGCAAACCTTTTTTTTTTATTTGGCCTATGCAGTAAGAAATGATTGACTCTAAGGCCAAGATTAAATATAATACAGACCACTCTGTACCCTTGTTTTAGGGCAGAAATACGTGAGTTCTCCCTTCAAAATTGTCTATAAGCAACCCCTCTATTTGAGGGTCTTCAAGGCCCCGTGCCTCGGGCCAAAGATGGATCTCTTTCACATGAAATCATGTTCTCACATGGCAGTCAAATATGGGCAATGTGGCCCCGGGAATATAAATACTACTTCCTGCCATCCCAGCAGACACTGCTCGAGGCACCAGAAGTAAATCCCCATGTGATCTGGATCTATTCTGCCTCATTCTCAACTACCAATGAGAGGCTGAGATTAGGATAGCCTCGATACTCGCTGCACCTGGTGCACCCTGCGTCTGTCGCCCAGGGTCATTTACGACATTCCCTGGGGTCTATTTCACAACAGACAACGATTTACTTCAGAACTGAAGTAGAAATAGACCAATTGTACAAACCTGTACCCTAGCCCTGTAGAATATTGTATATTGGGAGACAGATCCTACGATTTGGCCAGATTCTGTGATCGTAGTGGTGTTTTGGAGATCGTAGAGCTATTCGGGGATTGTAGGTTATATTAAAACAGACCCCAGTCTCAATCTGGGACTGTGAATATTAACCGCATTTCTCTCCCTGAAGTATACAAACAAAATGTCAATTCCCATGGATTATTTTTGCATCACATTTCCCTAGGGGATATTCACCGCATCACTGAAAAAAGTCTTCCTGACAAAATGACATGTATATCCATGTCAACTTGATTTGACACATAGAGCACAAGTCATTGGGACATGGCACATATGTCACCATGAAAACTGTCTTCATTACGCATGTCAAGTGGAGTTGACGAACCAAATGAGAGTGTCAACCTCATTCAACATGCCTTTCACGCATGTCATGTGGGAGACAATCTTGACCCTGTGCAGTATGTGTCAAAGCGATCAGTCTTCTTTTCTCTGTATATCCCACTTCACCTTATTGGTGGTGATGGTGCATACATTCAGCCCTGGGGAAGCTGCCACTTCATTGGTGCATCAGCAGGCCGTCCATTAGGCATAATGTACAGACTGCATGAGTGACTCTTGAAGGGTTTAACTCTTCCTTTACCAACTACGCATTAATGCGTAGCTTTGGCCGATTTTTGACCGATTTTGAGTACACTATAACTTCTGCAAAATCCATTGAAACTCTTCAATGTTTTTGTTAGACTTAGCTTGAGTTGGGTTCTCCACAGAGTCCAAAGAATTATTCTCCAACTCTTATACTTTTAGCATGGCAGTTTTACAAACTTGAGACATAATCTTAAATTACCATAAAAGCTTTGCATAGATTTAATCAATATTTAGGCTAGAATCATAAAAAAATTTCCACCATTTTCATGTCACCAGAACATATAATGATAATGAGGTGAATTGTAGGGAAAAATTAAATGCTGGAACCCTGAAATAGAATATAGGTCATTCATGATGACTCAGGGAAGGAATTTATTTCAATGAGGTATATCTAAAAACCACAACAGGAATAGATGTATTCCACTGGCAAGTTCATTGTTTCCAGGCTCAAAGAACAGTTTTCAAGAAAATCCCATTTGTTGCACAGATGGCAAATCCCCCCCCCCCCATGGTGCCAATATCACGCTCCTCAAACCGCCCCAAAATCGACTTCTTATTAACCCTTTGTGTGCCGCTAATGCAGGGATGCATCATGACCATTGATCATCTTGATGCACTAATGAAGGGCTGGAAAGTCTGCTTGATGCACTGATGAAGTGCTGGCAAGTCTGCTTGATGCACCGATGAAGTGCTGGCAAGTCTGCTTGATGCACCAATGAAGTGCTGGCAAGTCTGCTTGATGCACTAATGAAGTGCTGGAAAGTCTGCTTGATGCACTAATAAAATGCTGGCAAGTCTGCTTGTTGCACTAATGAAGTGCTGGCAAGTCTGCTTGATGCACTAATGAAGTGCTGGCAAGTCTGCTTGTCTACTCCCGACCCTCTGGGAGTGTATCTACCTCATAGGATCGGCACAATGCATGAATGCAGCCCTGGCTAGATCCTCACCAGGGCTGCAATAATGCATTAATGCATTTCCTCACCGCAAAGGGTTAATCTTCCTCCAAGTCGATCCAAGGCCGCCCAGGGGCTCTGGGTCCCGGTGAAGGTGAAGGTCAGATCTCGGGGTGGTCAGGGACCAGGTTTTTAAGTCCAGCCTGAGCCTCAGTAAATCCTCAATACTGCAGCAGCCCCATCTAGTGGCAGCTCCAATGTCTAGATCTACCTTCTGGCTCTGTGAGGAGAGTTCATTACCCTTGTTCTCCCAGTATATATTTTCGTCCTTACTGTTACAGTCAGAACTAGTGACCAATTATAGATAGGTAGAAACTCTAAACTACAACTAAAGGTTTCGAATATATGTTTCTCAACTACCAACAATAGACTACTAAAAAAGAAAACAAAGTCTTGAACCCTAAGTCTTCCACATGCCATGCCTACTTGCAACCACCATATTACATATTCTGATCTAAATTAATCTGTGAAAAGTTCATGTCATTTTCATTACCTTACACCTACAGCCAAGAGAAAAATTATCTGTTGTTCTCTTGGCTGTAGATAATTTGATTGCCTCAGTAGTTCAGTCAGTAGAGCAAGGTTTTTCAAATGCAGGGGGCCTGTTTTCAATCCCAACCCAAACTCTAACATGTTTTGATATAAGGAGCAAAATGAAATCCTTTTAATTCAAATGAAACATGTCCAATCACGTTTTTTGAACGTAATATGTTTAAATGGGGTGTAAATGGATAATTTAGACTACTCAGTCTCTAGAACGTGAATAAACCTTAAGGTATTAACATCCACACAATGAGCACAAACGCATAATTCAGACAAATTTGGTAGAAACCAAACCTAGATGTACCAAAGATCTATGTAACATTTTGCTATGGTGTGGTGGTGACACATTCCAATGTACAATACTCCACATTCTGGTCACGTGCTCGGACAGTTTCCATAATCTGTGATATGACACCTGCAGGACCTGCTCCATCCGGGCACTCTTCATCCCTTAGTGTCCATCATGGCGTCTTGTGGTTGTTACGACCCATGGTATCATTAAGCCCAAGTCCCTGGTTTCTACTCCGGGGCCCTTGATGATTCTAAGAAATAATCATAGTACTGTGTCGATTTTAAGAAATGTCCATGTCACTGTGTCAATTTTAAGAAAATGCCAATGTCCCATGTCACTAAGCTCAAAAATGCCCATATCGCCATGTCGATTTTAGGGGTCTAGAGCCATTACTCTAAAACTCTATGGACACTACCATTTATACCATCATATTTAAACTCCACCTACATCTTGAGAATTGACAGTTCAGTGCTGTTCTATGGGGTCAAATAGCCTTGTATGAGTCACGGCTTGCATGATAGTATTTACAGTGCTATAAGGATATAAAATATAGGTCACTTAAAGGAAAAGGCATGCCTATATTTATGATGACTTCATTTGGAAGTACTTTCATTGAATAAAAAGATCCAGTCATACTTTATAGCAAATCTGCTAAAAGCAGGAGAGAGACCTCTCTGATGCAGAGTTTGACGTCACAAGAGACCAGGTGCATCAAGTGCTGCATTGTGTGAGTATGGAGGGTGCTACAAGACATGTTTGTGACTGTCAAAGTAAAGTGTACAAAAGCCTTATATAGTGCTGGTAATAAAAGGAAATATAAGAACAAGGTCCAAGGACAGTTGTAAGTACCAACTATTTGTAGACGGTTAGTGCTGCATCTGGTCTCCTTCTTTAAAACAAGCCAATATAGTAGGGCTCTAGACAATCATGGCTCCATCTAGTGGGAGATTTGTAACATCAATAGTTTAAACATAAGATGTTTACATGCTCTGCATTTTGTAAGTGGGAATGGCAAACAGGAGTTCAATACTCAAATATCTAATTTCCCCATACCACACCAGTTTGCAATTTGAGCATATCCATAATTGTATATATTTTTTGAATATGCAGACTTTACCCACACTTGTTTTATGCAGAGGAATATACTAAGAAGCCCTCCTTCTGCATTAAACTGCAGTCCTACTTTGATTTGAGATACCAGTTCTCAAAATGGTAACTGTCAGATATTTTTGCAAGCACCTAGTTACAGGAATAGCATATACCGTATGGGCCTATATACATGCTGGGTCTTGAATAAGTGCCGGGGGTTTAGGGTATTGAAAATTTGAAACATACTATAATCTAAGCAAAGAAGCCCTGCTGCCTCAAAAATCCAACCTCCCCCCACCTCCCACTTCTTTGAGGATTTCAGAGGAGGTGGGTGTGAGCTAAGACGCCCTGCTGCCCCCCAAAGTCCGCTCCAACTGCCTTGAGGAGTTCAAAGGAGGTGGATACTAGCCAAGAATCACTTCTGCCCCCCAAATCTGCCATCCCTGGAGGAGTTCAAAAGGGGTGGGTGCGAGCTAAGAAGCCCTGCTGCCTCCCAAATCTGCCCCCGCTATGAGTTAGTTGCCAAAATCGCCTCCTATATCCGAGGTTCTGGTGTATTTTCCTCCTTCTCAAGGGATTTTATTACTATAGGAATGTATGAAAATGAATCTGGAAAACCTAATTTGCTCCTTATAAGCAATGTCTCCTTATATTCGAGCTCCTTATAAAGAAGTTTTACTGTATTGGTGAGCCATCTGAGGTAAAGGGTCACATGATCTAATGAACCAATCCCCAGCTGTCCCCCAGGTCACATGACCAGATGGTGTGCACGCACATCGATTGGCTGCGGCTTTACTGATGTCTCAGGAGATTTGTGAGCATTGATCGAATGTGCATGCAGGACCAGCAAAGGGCGGAAGAATAAGAAATGCAGATATTGTCTGTAACTGGCCTGGGGTGTTGGAATTGACACTTGTGTCCAGAGGAGGGAGGGGGTTAACCAAGAGGCAGGCCTTTTCCCTTTAACCCTTTAAAGACCACTAGTGTATCAATGCAGCAAGTTGGGAACCTGAGTGTTTTCCAGTTTTGGAGGCAGCTGTGCCTGTAAAATGCTTTCATTCAAGGGACATTTTTGCATATCCTGCAGAAGACAAGTCTTGTGTTTGATCTCGAAAATCATAACAAAATACAAAAATAGAATCATTTGCTATGCATTATTCCCTCATAATACATGTCAGACTAGACAGAATATCCTCTGTAGGTCCCATATGGGCTGGAAAAGCACCATGCTTATATATGTCTTCATCATTTTCAAGATAAGAATATCTGAAGACCTGAACAATGTGAACAGGTCCATGGTGCAAAACCCTTTTATTTCTATTAAATTCCATCATCAATTGTTGTTTTGACCTGATGATTCATTGAAAACCATATTGAAATGCTATAAGAACCCCATATTATGCATGTGAGGCCTATTATGATGCACCATTGAGCTATTTAGCTGTAAATAGCAACAAAAGCGTTGTCGGGACCAAAGACTAGAATCATAAGATGTGGCAATGCACATCTCAGACTTATTGTATCACTTAGATATTTCACATGCCTTTAAAGATGATCAAGTAGACCATAAAAATGGATAATTCCAGTATCAGTGGGTGATCACACATCCATATATGGTGGTCTATGTGGTCCCACATCAAAAACCAAGCAGAAATTTTGCTGAAAATCACAGTTTTTGCAAACTAACAAAAGTCACATGTCTCCCATAGTGTAATGAGCCACCAAAGAGGTAGGGAATAAAAGCATACTCATTTATAAACTTGATGGGTCAGTATTATACACTATCTATGAAAAAATGATGGTTTGTATATTTTTTCACAAAATATATAGGGCCTAACTTTGAAAAACAAAATTTTTTTTACACTAATGATTTTTTAAAATTTATAATCTGTACTTCAGTGGTAAACTGTGCACTATATTAATGTAATACCATCTACCCTGGCCTGAAAGCAATGAGTTTCATCTTTCATTTGCTGCAAATATTGTGTAAATCGGATAGTTTTTGGCTAAACTACAGCATTTCACAGTGAAAACTCAGGAAAAAGTTTTAGGTTCCCAACTTGCTGCATCGAGCTATAGTGTATCAATGCATCATGCATCCGTCGCCATGATGGCCCTGGCCCAAGCAAACCCTATGGGTTTGATACCGTCGCATGAGTCGACATGAAACTCCTGCATCAGTCTCCCTTAAAGGATTAATAAGGAGTCAATTCTGGGACGATGGGAGGCCAAGTGGAGGTAGGACACTTTGGGGACATTTGGGATAACAAAATGGGATTTTCTTGGAAACCGTTCTTTATGTCCAGTGGAAAGAGCTCATTATCAGTGGAATACAAAGATCTATTTCTGCTGTGGCTTTTTGATATATCTTGTTGAAATGGGAGATTGTTGAACGTTGATAGCAACAAAAGGTGTTGGGAAAATCCAAAATTAGTCCTGCACAAGCTTTTTTGGACCAATCCTATAAGCCGCATATAGGTCTTTGGGTCTGTGTAACAGTGGTGGTTGCACAGAGGAGTTTGCGGTAAATTTCCGTGGCACCCAATATCTCAACGACCTTGTTGGATATATCATGCCAGTGTGCACCCCCAAGAGTCTAGATATTTGGTCAACCAACATAGAACATTTTTGCATCGCATTCACCTTGGTGAGGACTGTCGGCATTCAACTCCACCTATAAGGACAGCCTCACCACGGTGAATACGATTGAAAAATATTTCATGGTCGTGGACATTTGCTTTTATATATATATATATATATATATATATATATATATATATATATATATATATATATATAGCAAAAATATCAACAAAAATTATTATCTTCAGGTATGTTTAGTAAAAAATCAACAAAATGATTGTTTTCAGTTAAAAATTGATAAGGAATACAACAACCAGTAGATATATATTACCTGTGTCACCTAACTTTATTTACATAAGCAGATGCCCAACAATGATATGACAAAAACATTTTTCACAAGCTAACTCAGTTTGTTCTCGACAAAGCCGCCGATACTTAATATCATCATTGTATCATAATATCATGCTGATACACATTAACTCTCCTTAGTAACAAATACCTGGCAGTAATCATCATCATTTTTTACTATATTAGGATGATTTGAAGATCTCATCAGATTATTCACATTATTGTAAAGATCTCATTGAATTATTATTACTATCAATACCATCATAACTATTAAGACCTCATTAAATCATTATATATAGTCTGCAGAGGATAACACATCTAAAGCTATGCTTCCACTAGAGCCAATATGCTCGAGATTCTGTTCAAGAATGTGAACGGCCGCCTCCCTATCTCAAATGCAAATACAATCTGGTGCAATCAAAAGAGAATTTATTTGAACCAGATCATTCTCCATGCATCCTAAGTAAATCATTTTTTTCATAAACCTTTGAAAAAAGGTCCACAAAATTGGGCTGATCAGACCATTTTCTTTTGCGGCAATCAGCCTGATTTTCTTTTTTGTATTTTCAGTTGCCTCTGGAGGAATCAAAACCTAAGTGTGCAGACATGTTGCATTAACCCTTTAGCTCCATATAATGCATATATATGCAGCACTATAACACTGTTAAGAAACAGAGGGAGGAAAAGGGTTAAGGTAGAGCTGTTGACTGACTTGCATCAACTTCACCACATAGTGACAGATAACATACATATATCTGATAACAAGATATACTACACTGTATGGGGCCATGATATACTGTATACAGGCCCCTCAGATGGGTATTACATTAGGGATATGATATCCTCTGCTGCTGTGAAAAAATAAATGTAATACATATAATTTTATAGACTAATATACTACAGATAACTCCACTTATAGCACACTACTACTGATCATCATGACATGGTGTGAGGAACTGTATTACTATAATATCTATCACTACTATTGAGGGTGTGAAAATACAGACAAATATTCACTACTTGAACCTTTAACCCTTTAGGGTCTGCTGATGCGTTAATGCATCATGCCCATTGGTCGGCATGATGCACCAATGAAGTGCTGGCGAGACTGCTCGCCAGCACTTCATTGATGCATCATGCCGACCCTCTGATAGTATATATGTATCAACCCTGTAGGGTCAGCACGAATGGAGTGCTGGCCAGCACTCTCCAGCACTGCATTGGTGCATCATGACGATCAATGGACTTGATGCACTCCTGCATTAGCAGCCTTTAAAGATTTAAGGGTTGCTTATGCATTAGCACGTCATGCTTATTTGTGCATCATAATGCCCCTCTGTGCGTGCATCGCGATGACGCTTTGGGAGTGCATCAACCAGGGCTGCATTCATGCATCATGATCAACAATGGGCATGATGCATGAATGCATTATCAATATTTACAGGAATGACCCTTTGAATGCACTGTAGTAATGCATTACTATACAGTGGCATTTATTATGATCATACATGGATGTAGCCTTGGCAAACAACTCACCACAAAGATATTCACAATGTTTACACCAGCCCTATGAGGTTGTATCATGCCCATTGGTCGTTATGATGCACCAATGAAGCGCTGGTGAGACTGCTTACCAGCACTTCATTGGTGCATCATGCCGACCCTACGGGGATGATATATTTATAAATTCCTGGAGGATCGGCATGATGCTCCAATGAAGTCTTGGCGAGTAGTCTCCCCAGCACTTCATTACTACATCATGACGACCAATGGTCATGATGCATGAATGCATCAGCGGCCCTTAAAGGGTTACCAGGTCAATGGGACACAGACATAATTTGATTCAGAGGCATTCAAGACATAGATCCAATCTAGACCCTAGAATAGGGTTCTATGAAATGAAGGACATGTCCTATTGCTTTAGGGAATTTCTCTTCACTCACATTTTTTTCTGTAATTTTCATATTTATATATTTATACATTTGTTTGATGTGGTTGAATCATTTGTGTATACATGATCTATCTAGGGTGATCAATATCCATGGATAGGTTATCTACTCATTAATATCTAGTGACGTCTATATATAGAGAGATGGCCCAGGATAAAAGAAAATAACTATGTAATTGTGCAACTTTGATATTTCTCAGACATTTATCATCATTACTTCTCCACATCAATCAAACTGCATGGACACATATTTAATAGATAATTAAAGTTTAGGCCAGTAAAGGGACTAACCACATTTTTATCTAAGGTATGTTGGGGATTTCTATGTAGTTGTTATAGTGTAGTGGCAGTTGGAATGGGCAGCCCTGCAATTCACTCATTTCACTTAAGCTACTCGTATGATATGCATAAGTGAAAAGAAATAATGCGCATGACATAGACTAATGATACCGTTTCTCAATATTTCTGGAATTCTTGGCAGTTTTGCATCAGGACAGCCGTAGCGGACCCATTGCTGACTTAGGGGATGCCTTCCCTACACCATTCTAGGTTGAATTTTGATTATGTTTGATTTTACACAATGCATCCCTTGTGATTTGTTTTATGCCAATTATTTACAGGTTTTTAAGTGAGGGATTCCCTGCCATGTGATTGCCGCTAATATTATTGTCAGCAATTGACTGTAATGTATTCACTCAGATTCACAACTGAAATTACCAGCAAAACCAGAGCAATGAATAACCTCGCTTTCCGCGGCTTTATCAAAGTAAACTTGGGTCCAGTATTTATTTTGATACTAACAAACTATTAGAGTGAAGAATGAATGTGCTCAATTATGGGTGTGTAGATCACAGTTTATGTACAACATACACCAAACCCGCTAGCATTTAACCATTCCAAATATCGAGTACATAGCACTCACATCAGCCTGCAATAAGAACCAGCCATAGCCGTTTATTATCTTAACATCAATAACAAAGAGATCGGAGCAATCTCAGTCACTACATATATATGTCATATATATATATATGTAGCTTAACTCATTTTTTTTAACTCAGTTGGTTACATTTTTAGTACCTGATTTAATACACAGCATTTGCAGAAATTATGCACTCTCCTTCTTCTCTTTGATATTCCATAACCATCAACAATACCAATGGACAAATGGGTGCAAAACCAGATGCTTATATTCTAAGCTAAACATCAAAGGACCACATATTTATTTTATGTATTATGCCGTTATGTCAGCATGATGCATAAATTGTCAGTTACGCACCATGCATCATGCCAAACCTACCAGATTGATACGCTCCCAACTGGTTGGCATGATGCACCAATGCAGCACCATTATACTGCATGATTGGTGCATCATGATGACAAACGCTCACAAAGCCGTTAAAGGATTACGTGTTCCCTAACCGCTGATGCATCATGCCCATTGGTCGGCACTAAAACATCACGCCAACCCTACGGGGATGATACATATATCCTGGAGGGTCGGCATGATGCTCCAATGACGTGCTGGCAAGACTGCTTGCCAGCACGTCATTAGTGCATCATGACGACCAATGGGCATGATGCACTAATGCATCAGCGGTCCTTAAAGGGTTAAAGGCCTACTCTAGTACATGAGCATTTTTCACCTGCATATATACACACATTTCATACACATACCATTTAGGGAGAATCCAAATATGGAAAGCCGTTCGAACAAAAAGAAATGCATTATAACATCACTACTTTACCAGTGTAGAAGTCAACAGACGCTTGCTGAATGATGTACAAGCAGCCATCTTGGATGTGATGAAACACTGATAAGATGAGCTTGCGATGAGATGTTTGGGGTATGTATTGTTGATCTGATTTTTATGTTGTACAGCAGAGATGCGCTGGTCTCTATGAGGTGCAATGTTTATATAATTTTTTCCTCATGTTTTCTAATTGTTTCTGTCTCTTATATCTTACAACTGGCAACCTAGACATTGATTACGAGAGGAAATATTGAAACGGATGCCGATAGTGTTATACTAAAAGCAAATCATGACTGAGATACTGACTCTGATATGCCACCAGTATAAAGTCAATATTTTGTCTGTTCAAATACATCTAGACTCTTTAACTACAGTTAGTTAAGAGTCTATTCTTTAGATATTTCAATTTCACAGGATTCATCTTCTCAGACTATTATGCTAAATGTGCATGCATACAGTGGCAATACACAGCAACTGATGCCTTGTTAGCAACTGATGCCTTGTTAGCAACTGATTCCTTGTAAGCAACTGATTCCTTGCTACATGTTGCTGTACATTGTCACAAATATGATGTTTCATGCATTTCTTTAATTTCTCTACCTTTGCGTCACATCAGAAAGTCAATCTAGTTATCCTGAACTCAAAAAAGAAATCCGACCACTTAGCCTAGAATTCTGGACCATGTAACCTATATCATACAGTTCTTGAGCCTTGCCTATTAAGGCTGTATTAATAAATGATGTCAAAGGAATGACGACGCCTGGTTAAGGTTTGGATAATTATTCACTGAGGCTCTCTCCTATTATAGCTGAACATGATATGGTTCATACAGGGATAAAATTGCGGAGGAAAGGGTCCGTCATAAACCATACTCGCAAAGTCATAATGCAAAATCATAATGAATCAACATTAAATCTGAACAACCTGATAATAAATAAAAGACTACATCAGAGGTTTAGCATGCTATGTCACACTTAAATTGTAGTCCTCTCCTTTTCACATCAACATCCAAACAAACCTTCATTACCATTCAACTAATGTGGTATTTATCTTCTGCTAACACCTTCAACCTGTTCTATATCATATATATTGTACAATGATACAATTCGATTTAAAAGCACTTCAGCAGAATATAACGACATTTTACACACCAATGTAACATACAATATTATAGTCATCAAAGCGGTAAATAAACAACCTTCTATTCTTCGCCCTTCTCTAATAGTACTACAATAATAGTACAAATTGGTTGAGACCAATTGCAGTGATTCTTTATTCATGACCACCCTCTAGTGCCTACATAGGTAACAATACACAAATCAGTTTGATCTGCGGTTCTGGGCGCTATTACTTGGACGTATTGGTGCAATACATTGGGCATACAGAGGGAATTTAGCACCCTTTTCGACCAGATTCGGTGTGTCAAACTCTCCCAGTCATTCCTTGACATTAAAGTATCCCTCATAGCCTTTCATGTTATAGCAAATATCATGACGATGAACACTAAACAACACATCACCGACACACATATTATGCACTCTCACCATTCACAACTATGATTCCTATATTAAAAGTACTACAAGAGAAAAAAAGGCATGTGAATGTATGTATACATTGATAATAATCCTTCTGTGTGTTCTCCCCATATAGATTGCTGCACATAGATTGGGGTTGATTTGCACGTACCCTGTTTCTATATGATAACTCAGATTAGGGGACGTACACGTAAATCCCGGTGAAGACGAAACAGCGCATCTTGGAATGGTGTGTTTGATTCTCTAATCTAAGTGAACAACATCAAGCTTTGAACTACTACCAGAAAAAAACAGGGATTCAACTCCTGTCATTACACTGAAGGGTGTTTTCTCCATATACATAGGCCCCTATGGATATCCATATTTTATATATATATATGGGGTCTGAATTTGCACAGTGTGAACTGGTGAAGAGAACTGTACACTGGAGCGTGTTTCTCCATATTTGGATATATATGGACATTTGCGGGTCTGCATTTGCACACATTTTAGACTAGTTTGCACAGAACTGTATACTGGAGGGTGTTTCTCCTTATAGCATATAAGGACAACCACATACACGGGCTCCATACATCCATTTGTTATCCGTACGGGTCCATAATTGCAGAAAACATAGACTTGATTGCACAGAAGTGCAGGTTAACCACTGCATAAAGCCACTGTACTGTATACTAGTTTGCACAGAAATCTAACTGAATAACCACTCCATGGCTGCAACAGCACATACCCCGTACTCAATATGTGATGAGATATAGGCATATAGTAGTAGAGCGAGAAGTCAAAGCATCTAATGGTGGAATGACCTTTGTACATTACTATAACACTTTGAGGTCTTATGTCATCCATGTATAGAGACACACACTATAGAGCAGACACATATATATGATGAAGTAGTGGGTTTAAAGCAGGGGGAGGAGCAATGGTAATAAGAAGAGGCATTGTGCAATGTTTGTTTGGGTGAGTTTTGTTGATGGTGCTGCATTGGTGCGTGTTGCCCCTTGTATGGGTTCCGCGGGTTCCTCAGGCTCAGCGGGGATGTAGGTGCTCATTACACTCAGGCTGCCATAAGCACTCCTTTGTGCTCGCACTGTCACCTGGTGAGCACTGTTGTCATCACAGTCGCTCACCGGAAGCAGCAAGCCTCGGAGACCATCCAGATCGAGGCTCCAGCACATGAATCTTCTTCCAGAGACACGAGCCTGGGAAGTGGTACGTGTAATGAAATACAGGGTACCACGGGCTCGTCCACCAAATGCAGCCAGACATGTTACACTGATAGGACTACCAATTGGCTCATCGTGGGATGCCATCTGTGTGCGTCCTGGAGCGGCCTCGCGATCACGTCGCCTTGGAGACATGGCATTGCTTTTGCAGGCATCAAGCTTGATGCTGAAGCTTCTGTCTGAATCCTGCACAACCTGTGCAGTGCATCTGACACCAGTGGCAAGTGACAGATGCATCCGATGCAGGTTTTCTGGGAAACTGCATTTGTGCGACATGGATGTACGATCTTTGTGGATCAGGTTGTACCAACCATTTTTGTCAGTCCGAAAACTGTCGTCCAAGTTGATTGGACCATCTCTGAAGCGTAGGTTCTGACACCATTCATCCCAGCCTGTTATGACAAAATCTAGACCGTCATCTGAGCGACGGACTGTGTAATCAATCGGCCAACTGTTACTGAGTCTTAGACTGATCACTGCATCACTTCGCTTGAACATCTCGATGGCTGTCAAGCGTGGACTACATCCATTGTCGAACTCTGTGACAAAGATATATCTCTTCTTGCCAGAGGTCACATCAGCCCCAGTAGCTGGACACTTGTTTTCAACAAAGATTTTGTATTTACCAAGGGTGGGAATCTCAATGTGCTTATCAGTGATGGCAACTTCATGTGAGAGCTCACCTCTGTAGAAAACCCAGCGTCCTTGGAACTGGCGTGCTATCTTCAGCTTATCCCATGGAATAGGGTATGGGCAGGTATTGCATGTTTCACGGCAAGCTCGACTGATCGGGTCAGTACATTGTAGATTGGGTGTCATGACACAGGCTTGAGTGTCGTCTCCACAGAGCGTTGTCTCAATATGAGGCGACATCGTGATACTGCGTCGATGTGGGTTATTCTGTAGGTCATACCCCATACGGCATACGCCATCAGTGAACACGTGTGCCGTGAACGAATGCCCATGCATCGTTGGGAACCGCATACAGGAGACTGAGTGTGCTTGATCCTTAGCAACCACCATTGCAAAGGTGAACTCCTTATTCTCCCATGCTGCAATACAGTAGAGTTGTCTAGTGCTGCTTTGGGCAACGAACGGAAGGGAACATGCTCCACCATTCCCAACCTGGTACCGGATTCCGTCCCCCATACCACACTCACTCTCTAGCTTTGTTGGTGGGATATTGGCTCGGCATGAGGAGTCGTGGGTCGCATTTCCCCATTGGCTGATAAAGTACCCGCCCTCCATAGGACATGGTACATAAGTGCGCTGCCGAGTTTTCCCTGCATTCCAGTGCTCGGGGACCTTATAGAAAACCAAAGGCTCTTCATGTAGTTTTAGACTCTGGTCATCACAGAGGATGTCTGCATGAACCTCGCTCTCTGCTGATAGTTTCCATTGTACCACAGTGTCACTACGTATTATGAACTGTATACACTGGTACATATGTTCTCGGTGCCGGCGCTGTTTGGTCACAATGTACTTGTAGTCATCCAGCTGATCGATACAGGCGTATGTGATATCTGCCTCGCGCTCAGGATCAAAGGGGTGCTCACCATACTGAACGAAGATCCTGTCCTCATCAAAGTCAACCTGTGGAGAAGTGTGAAATCATATGGATTAGTTTCAATGTATAAGTTATATTCTCAAAAAGTACATCTTATCAGAGGATGTTACAATGGGACAGGGGGGTTGCTGGAATTTCTATAGAAATATTTTCATCCCTTTTGATATAGATAATGACCACTTCCTAAGTGCATCAACTACTAAAACCTGAATTGGGGATTCAGACTTGTAGCTTTAAAGTCTTCTATGGCTGGGTACAAAAGAGTCATGCCAAGTAATTGGATTTATATGCCTAGTTAACTAAGATATATGGGTGTATGAATGCAGATAGTAGTGTTTCAACTCTCAATGTTCCACATTCCCTAAAGAAAATAACTTCTGTTTCTCTATTACACATCCTCACTATAGGGTCATCCAATATTGCATAATCAATGAACTAATTTTTGATTCAGCATACTACCCCAAAGTGTGTCTTACCATGCGCTGGGTGTGTGCCTTTCCCCAGGTGGCATCTGCAGAGTAGATGTACCATTTAAGTTGCCTCATGTCTCGCACAGTCTTATGTCGATGCAGGTACATGGTCGCTGGGTACCGGCAGTGGTCACTGGATGTTCTCAGGGTGGTCGTTAAGGACACTGGGGGCACGCTGGTGACCAGCAACAGGAACAGGAAGTTGGCAATGGCTGCCGCCATCTTGGATTATTGAGGCTTTCCGCAATTACAGGTAGGGCCGGTCACTGAAAAAAACATATATATGCAAGATGTAAGTCATATGTTTGATAATGTTTTTGATCAATGCTTGAGTAAACCATTGTGCAAAACCTAGGGAGTTAATACATAGATCTACGTCTTTTGATTGGTGCATCTTATACAATCTTTTTCTTCTGAATAACTAATTCCCTTATTACAGAGCTGATCGCCACACACCCTGTGCAATCAATGTCTCCCTAGCATACACTGTCATGGAACTACCACCCAGGGGGCTGCCTTCCCCCCACTCAGGCTTCGCTGTTGTGGGAGACGACGGCCCCCTCAGAGCGTATTAATCAGAATGACGCCTCGGCCATTCTGCCTCTGTCTATTTATACTACTGTATTTCCTTTTAGTTCTTTTATCTATTTCTGATGCAAAGTTGAGTAACAAAACTTAAATCAAGGAAATCCAATCTATCCATTGTTATTGATTCTTTTAACACCCTGTGTATAGATGGCAGCACAAAGCCATCAGCTGGACCACTCATTCCTGATGTGGGATCTACACACCAGATGGCAGGGCACTCAATGTAAGGCTGCCTGCGCTAACACTAGTTGAACTTATACAGGTGACGGTGCATTTCAATTATCAAGACTAGATGCGTCTGGCATCGCTCCAGCCCTTCGACTGTCTGATGCAATGTTAGAATGGGGGAGCTGGGTGTTGTGTAGGTGGTATTTGAATCTAGCGTTCTGCCAAAAATATTACTTTCGATTGGTGCTAATTTTACTATTTCCTTTACTACTCACATCAAGATTTCATCAACTATTCAACCCATGATTTCATATACTATTCGTACCACAATTTTTTATACTACTCACATCATCATATCATATACAACTCACACCACCATTTCATGTACTACTCACACTACCATTTTATATACTACTCACACCACCATTTCATATACTACTCACACCACCATTTCATACACTACTCACACCACCATTTCATGTACTACTCACACCACCATTTCATATACTACTCACACTACCATTCCATATACTACTCACACCACCATTTCATATACTACTCACACCACCATTTCATATACTACTTACACCACCATTTCATATACTACTCACACCACCATTTCATATACTACTCACACCACCATTTCATATACTACTCATGTCACTATTTCATATACTACTCACACCACCATTTCATATACTACTCACACCACCATTTCATATACTACTCACACCACCATTTCCTACACTACTCACATTACCATTTCATATACTACTCACACCAACATTTCATGTACTACTAACACCACCATTCCATGTACTACTCACACCAGCATTTAAAAAAAATTACTTTCCACTATTGGGGAAAATGCATTGGCAATCCCCACAAAAAATATCAATCCATCGTTTATCTCAAATCAAATGAAAATCGAGCCAATTTTTACCAATGGTTTGGGTTGAATCAGTGCTCAAAACCAGCTCACAAGTCATTGACAGATGGAGGAACCAGTTCTCAGCCAGAACTCTCAGGCATAGTGTTAGAAATACCTCCGTCGCCTTAGGGACATGTCCCGGGTGCTATATATCAGGATAAGATCAATAGTTGAGTCCCAGACGATACCTTGATTTCCAGGAATTTAGTACTGTTCTATAAAATAATACCTTGCCAGTAGTGTGAACTGCAAAAAAAAATAGACGTTGGCTTATTCTATAAGGGACATTAATGCAAGGCCTCCAATGTTCCAATGGAACTTAGCCAGAAAATGGAATATTATCAGAACTCTTTCAGAACTCCTTAGAGGGCCAATAGTGCTTCAACCCATTACACCATTCGTTGGGACAATGCGTTGGTGCAGCCATGGTGAGTTACAAAGCAGGCTACATTGCAACATCATGCTGACCCTATGGGGTCGAACCCCAAGAGTCAGAAATATGGTCCTGCGGAATTATGGTCCACCTCTTTGGTGCGTCATAAAGGGCTAAGATGAAATTCAGTGCAGCCTTCAAATGGTTATAGACTAGCAGTAGTACTAGCTTACACCACTAGGAGTGCTGGGGTAGAGACGAAGGGTCTTGGTGACCTTGTCTATTCCGTCTTAGCAGGTCGCCTCATGGGCGCCGCCATTACTGGAGCTTGTTACCAGCAAGTTCTACTGATAAGACCTATCGGATGGGTACCCGTTGGCCCCCAAGAGGACCGCAGTGAATCATTGGGATTATCTCATTGGCTAATAAATAATCCTGCTAAGACCGTATAGAGGCCGCAGGCTGTGTCTGCCCATCTTCATTCAGCATCCACATGGGCTGCCCTCCAGGGACAGGTCTGCTGCAAACTGGTGTATTAGCCATTCTACGGTGTCTGGGAGGGGGACGCAGGGACTGCGATGTGTGCATGGAGCAGGTTACACTCTCCCAGTAGAGGTTTAGTCTCTGCAGAAACCTCTCTGCATCTATATATGCAGCATATTAGGAGGTAGCGGTATGCATTATTGAGCAATGATATAATTTCCTCTATTCACTGCGGAATTTTAGGGTGCATTACATAACACCTGTTCCACATGATGCTAGCTGGTATCAGTGCTCTCTGGGTGCCAGATCATACAATTATGTACCCACTGGATGACCTGGAACTAAGGTCACTGGGACTTTACTGTTTGACTTCATTGGTGCACAGTTCGCTTTAAAAAAATCTGAAATACATGTCTAGGAGTTAGAGTTCGTTTGGCCTCAAAATCGGAAGCATTTCTGGTCATTTTGAGTCTAAACCATAAAGGGGGCATGAGCTTATTAGGGGATATCTTTAGAAAAAAAAGGATCTTTTAACCTGTTCGAAAGTGTTGATTTTGATACAAATGTATTGGTGCACAGGTGAGTGTTTCACTGGATTAGGGTAAAGCAAAGATTGGCTTGGAGAGTGCAGTCGGGGGAATGGCAGTGACTGTTTGCTAGTGTGTGTGTCAGTGTGGATAGGTGTGGGTAAGTGGCGGTGAGGTATATTCGTCACCTTCTGTAGGCTTTATATGTCCCATACATGGCACTGGCCTTTTCTAGAGCCATGAAATAGAGCGATGTATGCGTTTTGAAGAAACTCAATGTGTGAATTTGTTAGCCTGCTACTCTTCTCCCAGACACGGAGTACTACAAGTATATGTAACCATGGTAACGCTGTATCAGGTAGGTTCTAAGGTACTGTATTGGTGCACTTTAGAGTGTATCACATGATGCAAAAAATGTATTGTATGATACAGAAATATGTCACATTTTGCAAAAATGCATGGCATGATGCAGATATGCATGACAGAAATGCATCACATGATGCACAAATGCAAAGCATGATGCACAAATACATCACATGATGCAAAAATGCATCGCATGATGTCAAAATCCATTACATGAAGGTTTCTCAATAGAGCTACACACACACACACACACACACACACACACACATATATATATATATATATATATATATATATATATATATATATATATATATATATATATATATAAACCACATGTACAATGTAGACAATAAGCTATCAAAAAAATCTTTCAAGCCCAAGTCACCGATGCCTTTAGATCGATGTGAACAGGTAAAACACATCTAGGAAGCCCCCTATTATCGCTCACTTAAATTCTGCTTAGTCATTGTCACTAACACACAGCTAACTGACTTGGCCACTGACTTACCTGTAAAGACTCGTTACAGACTCAGACTTATAGACCCATGCACCAAGAAGGGGGACCTTTCCATGAACTTAGTTTTTGAAGATATACTTATAACTTTGTCTGCAGTGTCCACATTTGGCTCTGTCTCACCAGTTTGATGCAACTACGTTCGGGGAGGTTTCTGACCGAGGTTTCTGACTGGGGAGGTTTCTGACTGGGGAGGTTTCTGACCGGGGAGGTTTCTGACCGAGGTTTCTGACCGGGAGGTTTCTGACTGAGGTTTCTGACTGAGGTTTCTGACCAGGAAAAAGATATGGCCAATTGTGCCACAAATATATGGGGTGGCAAGAAATTTATGAATCTAAAATAAAGTCAGGATAGGATCAATCCTATATTCACTGAAAAAAACTATACCTTTTATGTGATGTAATTCAAACTACAGGTCAATTCATGTTTTTATGACTGCCGTTCAGAAACCTCCCCGGTCAGAAAACTCTTTGGCAGAGGAGGAAGTCAAGAAAATCTTCCTTCTTGGTTTGTCCTGAGTCTGGAAAGGAACAAAAAGCCCAGGGAAGGGTGCCCTGGACCATAAGGAACATGGGGGAAGTGAAAAAAACAGTACCTATCTGTGACCACTTTCAAACTGGAGGCTAAATAAACTCTGTAACTGCCGGTCAGAAACCTCGGTCAGAAACCTCGGTCAGAAACCTCGGTCAGAAACCTCGGTCAGAAACCTCGGTCAGAAACCCCCCTGAACGTAATTGCATCACATTGGTGAGAATAAGTCATTTATGCAAACAATTTTCATCTGGAATTTACAAGACAATTATATTTCAAATAATGTGGTTACATGCCAGGCCTGCCAATGATAATTTGCATTCACAATAGCTTAACCTAAGTAAAGTTCAAAAACGTTATCAACAATTTCTCCAATAAGTCACAATTTCTCGCTGTATTGATCTATAGGTGAATTATTTAATCATATTCCATATTCTTTGAAATATGAATCCTACTGAACTGCTGCCTACCCTAGAGAATTGGGGCATTGCATGACATTAAGAAAATCGGCTTAATAAGGGATACATCTGCAGTGCCTAATATTTGGTGAATAACTATTGTCTGGGTTTTGACCTTGATGGGAATCGATCAGGGGACCTTTGGATTTAGGCTTCCAAGCTCTGTCCAGTGAGCTATCTTGGTGACAGGTAAAGCAATCTTATTCACACAATCTGATCATGAACTTATAGTCAGTTTGTGAGAAAATTATGTAGGCCCTGTTTAGCCCCTCCCCCTCGAACAATTCTTGCCCTGACTGAATTACCCCTTCATCAACTTGTAGTCCCTACAATGATGTCAGAGATTGTATCATATCTTAGCACCAACTACATCACATGCCTTGCTAGCTCAGGTGATAGGGAATTGGACTTTGCATCTGAAGGTGGCAAGTTCAAGTCCCCGTGAGGATTTTTGTAAACACTGGTAAAGATTGCTTATTTTGGTAAGTCAATCTTATTGCTACAATCTGATCATGAATATCTATTCATAGTGGGTTTGGGAGGTCCCCTGCCACCCATTCTTGCAAATACTGAATATCCTGTATATATTCCTGTAGTCCCTGGAACCATGTCTGAGAATATAATCTTAGCAACACTCACCCAACCTGCCTCATTAGCTCAGGCCATTCAGCATTGGACTTTCAATATAAAGGTTGCAAGCTCAAGTCCCAGTTAGGATTTTCTAAAAATTTTAATTCAACAGTCTATCTACCAAAAGGTAGTTGTGTTTAAACAGAAACACAACCTGCATCTAGGGCCTGAAAACATTGCTATTCCTTTTCTCTGTAATGAGTTGAGAATCCAATTTATAGTCCAGGACTTACCAATTACTTAACCCTTTAAGAGCTGATGATGCACAAGTGCATCATGCCTATATGTTGGCATGATGCACCAATGAAGTGCTCCTCAACACTTCATTGGTGCACCATGCTGACCCTCTGAGACAGTATCAACCCTGTAGGGTTGGCATAATGCATTAATTTAGCACTGGCGAGTTAGTTAGTCACCAGGGCTGTATTCATTCATCAAGTCAACCAACGGGCATGATGCATTAGTGCACTGGTCAGGGGCTTGGAAAGGGTTATTTGGTGTTGGTACTGTTGGATAGAGTGATATATAAGTACCCTATCATGCTGTAACCTGCTAAATATTGGTCTGCCGACTGGTAGCTTGTTGGGTGACAACTGCCCATATATGCTCCACTCCAGTTCTGTGTTTCATATTAGTCTACAGGGCCTCACATGACCAATAGGCAGGTTTAGCAACCACTACTTTGGCAATATAACACAGACGTGCAGCATACCTACAACATTGCTACGTCTGCGTTAAATCAGGAATAGGTGACGTACTTCATGCTTGCTAAACCTCCCTAATGTCATCTCACTGTAGTATGTCTATATTTGAAATAGCATATTTATATTGTTGCTTTCAACACCTGCCTCGCTAGCTCAGAAAGGAGAACAAAGGACTCACAGTCAGGAGGAACCCGGTTCAAATCCCACTAAGGATCAATAAGGACACTGAAACCAGCATCGCACAAGCTATTTATGAACTACTTACAGAGGCATAAGAAGTTGAATATTCTAATATCTGAAATCATTGTGTGTATGAAACAAGGGGCTTTTGTAATGAGGTGTCTATATATCTTTGAGGTGTTCATCAAACAACTCAGCTGTAGGACTTAATATGCCCTACAGCTGAGTAGTTTAATAAGTGCAACAAATGCAGGGCTACGTAACCATTACAATTTAGACTGTTTGTAAACCCTTTATAAGCCCTACGGCGTAGGGCTGATTAGTCACTAGTGAGGCTGTGCCCACTGGGTACAAGGTTGATACAACCCCAGAAGGTCAGCATGATGCTCCAATGAAGTGGTGGCAAGCACACTTTCCAACACTTCATTGGTGCATCATGACAACCAATGGGCATGATGCACTCCTGCATCTGCGGCCTTTAAAGACAGAAATGGAGAAAAAAAAAAGAGAAAAAGGATCAAATGGATTCGCCTAACGGCTGATGAAATACAAATATGTCCGGCAATGTTTGTTGCTTTCAGCTACATCCAACAACTTTATGTGTATCTACAGAAAGGCGGACATAAGCTGAAAGCACTTTAACCCTTTAAGCATTGGTTCCACGATCAAACGGGCAAAAATGAAACCAACGCTTCAAATGCACTTTTGTGTACTATTCTAAGCTTTCATTATACATATATATATCACTATCAAGTGAGTTTCTTGAATCATGATAGCCATACAGGGTGGATACACTACAAAAGGGTAGGTACGGTGCTCAGTGCTGAATTGTAATTCTCAGTGCTGAATTGTACAAAATGTTAGAATATGTCTGTAGCAGGCTGAGTGGATTAACCCCTTATGGTCCACTAATCCATTAGCATTGCACGAGGAATGACCGGTTGTGTTAGGCGTTGACTTATCCGTATGATATGATGTGAATGTGCTATGGCCTTTATAATGTTAAAGGTCTGGGATTTCAGTTGGCTCAAACAGCCTTAATGTTGCCAAGTGGGGTAATGATAGAAATGTAGAAGAGGTAAAGGAGGGGAGGGAGGAAGATGGGGAATATTGAAGGGGGAGGGAAGGGGTGGAGGGATGGGGGAGGGGAAGGATAGGGGAAGATGGGAAAGAAAGGGGAGAAGAGGGGAAAGGAACAGGCGTTGGCGTATTTAGACAGGGAGTGCAGGGGTGCACACCGCCTTCTTTTTGCCTGTATCTTTTTCCCTAAATTCAGCAAAAGATTAGGGATAAAAGAATGGGCGCATCTCCTCCTTTTCAAAATCATGGATTCACCACTGACAGAAGATGGGACAGAGAAAAGGACAAAGGCAGAAGGGAGAGAAAAGGGAAGAAGTAAAGGTGTAGTATGGGCATGGAAAAAGTGTGAAAGGGAAGAGAAAAGAAGAAGAAAATGAATTGGGAGGGGAGAGAAGAAGGGACAGGTGGCATGGTTGAGAATGAAAGGAGAGAGAGAGAGGAAAGGGAAAGGTATGGGTAGAAGAGTGGGAAAATGAGCTAGAACAGGTGAGGAAGGGGGGACGAGGCCCTGCCATCAAAATAACGATGGAATCCTTGTCGAAATGTTGACAGAGAGCAATCTCAATTTTCACAGAGATGTTGTTATTTTCAGAGAGATTCCTCCTGGGGCTTCTTATAAAATATACACTGACTGCCTGCCATATAACTATGGTGGTTCACTGTACAGTTTTACAAGGATCCCTGTTAGATTCAACAAATATTTTTTACAGTGCAGGAGGGAAAGAGATATGGTGTACAAAGTGATCTAGTGTACGCAGGGAAGCTATAAAAGAGGAAGATGGAGAAACAATCATTCCGCCTTTATAGTTCTCCGTGCCCTCCTTTGGTGAACCCACAATTCTGGGCAACCTTCAGCTGCCAATTTTAACCCTTCACAGCAGTATCAGGCAATGCAGTGCCACCAATGAAGTCACCGGCACTTCATTGGTGCATCATGCTGACCTATGGGCATGATGCATTGCTGGAATCAGTGGAACATGAAGGGTCAATCAACCTTTATAGTTCTTTGTGCCCTCCTTTGGTGTACCTACAGTTCCAGCTTTGAACTTCCAATTTCAACCCTTGACGGTTGCATTATGCCTCACGTTGCTGCCATGATGCACCACGCAGTGCTTCCGAGTCTACTCGCCAGTGCTACATTAGTGCATAATGCTGACCCGCACATGTATCAACACCATGTTGTCATGCGTATAGTTGGTGAATTACTCACTCCAGTTTACATCCGTGCATCAAATCGACTAAAGAACAAGTTAGATTAAAGCATTCCGTAGCCTGTAGAGTGTTAAGCTTATACTACTACAACATTGATGATCCACTTCCTTCCTATTGCATGTCAATGTAGCTGTAGTCTGTAATAAACCCTTTACGGGCTGCTGGTAGAGGAGTGCATCTTGCCTACTGGTCCCCATGATGCACCAATGAAATGCTGCCAAGACTGCTTTCCAGTACTTCATTGGAACATCATGCCAACCCTCCGGGACTGTATTAGCCCCGCAGGGTTGGCATGATGCAGGAATGTAGCCCTAGCGAGTAAATTTTCAGGGCTGTATTTATGTATATATGACAACCCATGGGCATGAAAGGGTTAACTAGCATGCATGGACAGTGACTTAGAGACTGAGTAAGCCTCCACACTTATATATATCCTGGTTTTATTCTACACCAACTTCTTCTGTCTGTTTTTAGACCGCCTGTGCTTATACATGCGTTTCAAACACCTGTTACCACCTGAGGTAATGCGCCCATTATTTTCAGGTCCTTTTATATACACTGTAAAATAACTGTTGAATCTACCAGGGATCCTTGTAACCTTGTAAAACTGGACAGTGAACCACCGTAATTATACAACAGGGAGCCCATGAAGTTATTACAAGAAACTCCAGGTGGCATTGTGGTGGTACAAGGAAATAATGACATCTCTGTGAAAAAAAACGACGGATCGCAGGCAACTTTGGGACGAGGAATCCTTCATTATTTTGACTACATATTTTTACAGTGTAGTGATATTTTGGGTTTCATGGAGATCCCTGCAAAAACCTTCTTTGAAGCAAGACCTCTGCTCATTTAAGACCCCTGCACTTAAATTGGCAATCATAGCAATTATGAACAACTGGCCTAGGATGTATAAAATTGAATGATAACCTATTAAACTAAACCAGTGCTTCTGTACGTCTTGCCGTCTAGGATGCTTAATGGGCAGGGAACATAATTTCAAATCACTAAAGAGAAGGTGTGTATATTTATAATCAATACTTATTTGATATGCTGTGGCCTACTGCAAGGGGTAATAAACCAACTGAAATTTCACCTCACCTATAGATAAGCATAAACCACTGTGTTTTATACACAAATTAATATTTAATGGCATGAGACCTACATTTATATTGATCATATTTCAAACTGCGTTTATAACCGAGGTACTTGTCGAGCTGTTCCGATTGAAGGGTATTGATTTTGGGATTTCATGTGAGCTGTAGTCGAAGCCCAAGCCGGGCGGGCTGCGGAATATTTATGAGAATGCTGTAGAATGTAGCCCAAGGTGAACATCAAGTGAGGTAAAGTGCAGAACGACGTTTAACCCTTCCAAACCTTTTGAAAGGAGAGACCCAATTTTCATGATGACTAATTTATCATAAAACTAAATATAGGGTGCTATTCGCATATAAGGTACACCACGACTGAGCTGAGTGAGATAACTCTCAGTCAGACCCAACACGACTCAGGTGTATTAATTTATTTCATGTTATCTCAGTCAGAAGGGCTTTTACCGGCCGTGAGATACGGACAAGGGCTATCTCACAGTCCACGGGACTTCTTTATCCCACTCCCTTCAACGTTAAAAAAAACATTTATATACCTGCATGGGACTTGATCTGCACCACCTTAGCACTAATGCAGTGTAGAATATCCCTGCCTCCCTATAGGGCACACTCTGACTTTAGGGTTAGTATTTGAATAGAAAAAAAAGGCTTATCTGACTTTGCAATGTCACAATTAACATTTCATCAGAACTTCATCTCTTGTCCACATAATGCACATTGCTCATCATGATGCACCAATGAAGTGTTAGCAAAACTGCTTACCAGCACTTCATTGGTGCATCATGATGACCCTCCAGGGGTGTACCAACCCAGTAGGGTCGGCATGATGCATGAATGCAGCCCTGGCGAGTTTTATTTTGCCAGGGCTGCATCATGATGCTTACTTATCCCTCGGAAACCATATATTCCCTTAACGGCTAGGTTCTCTTGGTATTATCTTAATTATACATCAACTTACAGGTAAGTCTCTCAACATTAATGCACCAGTGCCGTCAGGAGGGATAAATCAAGGTAAAACCAGAAGTATAAGAAGACACTTTACAGGTTTCTAAGGTGTACCAAAGTACTACATCTTACGTGTCATTGACCTTGGCTGGCAGAAACTAGGTGTGGTGCTTTAGTGAAGACATGTGATCAGCCGGAAGCTGTGAGAGAGGCTGATGGACCTGTATCAGTGGTTCATACTAGTTCTACCTGTAACATTACAGAGCCAGAAGTTAGCTTTATAGTGCTCACATGTTTAACCGCCACTGGTGCATTAATACATCACACCCATTAGTTGTCATGATGCATGGATGCAGCCCTGGTCGGTCACTCACCAGGGCTGCATCCATGCACAGGGTTGATACAGTCCCGGATACCCAGCATGATGCACCAATGAAGTGCTGGCGAGCAGTCTCGCCAGCACTTCATTGGTGCATCATGACTCTGGAGGCATTCCTGCAAGCTGCATCATGACTCCAGGTTCATGTTTCTGTGTTTCTCCAGGGGTGCATCATCTTCAGAAGTGTACCAAACCATGATACTTTGCAATGATGCATTTATAAATGCAGCCTTGGTGAGATAGACAAGACTAGGTCAACAGTCAATAGCGCTGTCTGCAGTCATAGGCGATTGGGGAATGAGTTCCGCAGCCACCTTCATTTGTTTTAGAATGACAAAGACGCAGAACTGTATTTAAGCAGACTAATGGACTGGATTGAGTGTCCTGGCAAGTCTGATTTTTAGCAATTCATTGGCGCATCATAATGCCCCCCCCCCCCCACGAGTATGGTCAACGTGATGCATGGTGATGACTATCGTAATGGCTCGTTTTAACGCCGGTCATGATCTGAGGGTCACTCTTACGGGGGTATCAAAGACAGTGTTAAGCAGTAAAAACAGTATTCAAATAACCGCCTGTCTAAAGTATGAAAGGGGTTGGCGGTACAGAGGTATTGAAATTCACAGCTTAAATTCTCGTAAATGTCCTAGGTTGTCATGACAACCAAAGGGCATTATGCATCAATGTACTATATTAATCCTTTAAAAGGGTTAGAGTATTAACAAAGGTAACGACCCTAAGAGTATTCCCAAAGGGGGAAGTAGCCTCTGTTCCACAGACAAACACAATTCTGTGAAGCTTCATGAAGAACCCACTGCAGCATGCATGGAATTCCCCAAAGGGCAGAAATTGTAAAAATAAAAAAGTGACGTTTTTGTGGACCACTTCGGCACTGTGTCTCATTTAGAACATTCCCTGTTGGTTCCCATGCATGTGGTTGGTTCTCACGGGTATGGGACATAATAAGGATCCCCTCATACCAGCCCTTCAAGGTCCGCTAATGCGTTAACGCATCATGTCCATGGGTCATGATGCATGAATGTAGCCCTGGCGAGTAAGTCACATCATGCCGACCCTACCGGGTTGATACAGTCCCCGGAGAGTCGGCATGATGCACCAATGACGTGCTGGTGAGCAGTCTTGCACATCATCGGTGCATCATGACGACCAATGAGCATGATGCCCTCCAACATGGGTGACACTTAAAGGATCCGTCATCACCCATATTCTGGACAATCTGCATCCATCCATGTTTGATCGGGAAACTCCTGACCTGGCCTAATTTCCAGAGGATTCCTTGCTACCTACTAAGAAAGGGGGGGGAGTATGCACCTTGTGTTTAGTATACTTTGATCGGTTATTAAACAAATCTTAGATAACTGAATAAGCCTGTTCATAAGTGTTCGAAATTAGGAGACATCACTCTGCAATTCCTGGGTGTTCTTTATTCTGCCCTTAGGTTCTTGCATCCTAGTCACCTGAAAAAGCTGAGAGCTTCTTTAGGACAATAGTCAACCATCTAATGTCTAAATACATCATGCCCTTCGGTAGTTATAAGCATGAATGTAGCCATGGTAACAATTTACTCACTAGGGTTGCAGGCGTGTACACTTATCCGAATTTCAATTGTGTATCGTGATGACCAAAGGCACTATACATTAATGCACCAGCTGGCCGCTTATAAAGGGTTCATCCATTGTCTGAAATACACTATGTGTTGGCCAGGTCTGTGAGAATGGACCATCATTTATCGTCAGCAACCCAGTGTTGTGAAACACCTCATGAGAGAGTCGGAGACAGGGAAGGAAAGAAAGAAAGAAAGAAAGAAAGAAAGAAAGAAAGACAGATAGTTAGTTAGAGAGTGAGAGACAAAGGCAGAGACAGGTCATGTAGGTCGTCATGATGCATGAATGTATCTGTGCCAATCAAAGAATAAAAGAAGTAGGGCTGCTTCATGCATCATGCCCACCCTGTTGAATTACGCCACCCACCCCCCCAAAAAAAAGAAAGATAAATAAAAATAAATAAAGGGGGGGGAGAAGGGTAAAAGATATTCGGTCATGTGCCCTTTTGGTCAGCAATGTAACACTGGTGAATACATTGGACCACGAATTTCCAAGAATGTGAGTTCCTGAAAACAGGTTAGATAGATGATCCTATTGCACTATATATGCGGCCCTTACATAGACCTAGCAGCAGGTTTTAGGTAATTCGATCCTATAGATTCAGGGGGAAGGTGTGGCCTTGTAGATCAGTAGGAGGCGATGTTAGATCTACTCTACACCTCATCTTTTATGTACGCCTCCCCTTCTCACGTGACCACCCAGACCGTTGTCATGGTAACATCAGGTGAGGGCCTCCCCACCATGGCCGTGACTGGGATATGCTGGGAAGGGGATCAGAGAGGGATGGAGGTTTGATGTTTGCATAAGGGAAATGACACACAGAAAATATTGGCACTTCGTGGAAGGTAGGATTGTGGGAAGAAGCGTGATTTGAGCTAAATCTAAGCCAAAAAATTATGGGTCATATGGCTCTGCCTTTAAGCGTTGGTTTCACTGCCATGAATCGGGTGAATTTTAGCTAATCTGAAGATTTATGATATCATAAAACTATTAAAAGAAAATCAGTCGGATTAGCAAAAAAATGCCCATCCGTCGCAGCACTTTAATTCACTAGTTATCCATGGGTGTGATTGTCACAGCAGACCTAATAGGACGACCCCCCCCCCAAAAAAAAAAATAAATAAATAATAATAAATAAATAAAAATTAAAATAAATAAATAAAAATAGATAAATAAATAAAAATAAATAAATAAAAGAGATCAGGCTGCAAGAGGCCAAAAGCCACATGACCACTGCTTCTTCCCAGTCCCCTGATGATATTGACTGCAGTAAATCTATAGAATTTAACATGTATGACATTAGTCAAACATTTCATTGAACTGTGATTAAAAACATTGAATGAATCATCCTAAAAACCCTTACACCATAGTGGCCCCTTTTAGCCTCAGGTCTCAAATCTGTCTGCCGCAAATAAGTGCCAGATGGTATTCAAATTAATCTTAAGCAGTAAAGATACTATTCATAGAAGTGCTGGTCTCAAATAAGGGCCGGGTTACAGAGGTATTGATATAGAAAGAGATCTAACCCGTTAAAGGCCACTGATGCATTAATGCATCATGCCCATAGGTCGTCATGATGCACCAATGAAGTGCTGGCGAGACTGCTTGCCAGCACTTCATTGGAGTATCATGCCGACCTTATGGGGTTGATACATAAACTCCTGGAGGGTTGGCATGATGCATTAATGTATCACAGGCCCTTAAGGGGTTAAGGATTGCTGATGGCCATTGGTCATCATAAAACACCAATAAAGCACTGGAGCATCATGCCGACCCTTGGGAGGTTTAAGTATCAACCCCGTAGGGTTGGCATGATGCCCCAATGAAGTGCATCATGACCGATCGGTATGATACGCTCCTTGATTCTTTAATGGGTTAATGAGCTGCTGGGCACTGAAAAGGACCACCATGGTAGTCTATACTTAGTATAAGGCCCACTGAACAGGACTCGAGTTGGGAACAGTCACAACTTGGGCAAGGAGAAGGTGAATATCTCCTGAAAATGTATACACGCCAGAACATCTCATACTCGAGAAAGAAAAAAGTTCCTGGGAATATCCCGAGTCTTTCCTGGGAATATTCTGAGTCTTTCCCAAAAGATTCCCGAGCCTTTCTTGAAATCTAGACTAGAGAACTTTCTCGAGTATAAGATGTTTTGGTGTGTCTACATTTCCAGGAAATAATCATGTTCTTAATTCTTGTTGTATTCAGAAGTGGGGACTCGAGAAATTCCTGAGTAATTCTCGAGATCTTGTTGAGTGGGAGGTGGTAGACCTTGACCAGTGGGGACAGGGGACACATAGGGTTAGGTAATAGAGGTAAAGTGAGGTGAGGTCAGGGCAGTCCTATTGAGGTAAACCAATCTTAGTAAGATTAGGTTTTAGTCCTTTAAGGATTGTATGGAGCATCATGGCCAGCCTTTGGCTGGTGATATACCCCTGAAGGGTCAGCATGATGCACCAATGCAGCACTCCACCCATGTAGCTGCCAGCATTGAATCACCAAGAGAACCAATGAGCCTGGAATAACCTTTGGATCTTAACTGGTTAAAGGCCGCTGATGCAGGAGTGCATCATGCCCATTAGTCATCATGATGCACCAATGAAGTACTGGCGAGCAGTCTCACCAACACTTCATTGGAGCATCATGGCGACCCTATGGGTTTGAAATATATAAAGTCCTGGAAGGTCGGCATGATGCTCCAATGAAGTGCTGGCAAGCAGTCTCACCAGCACTTCATTAGTGCATCATGACAACCAATGGGCATGATGCATTAATGCATCAGCAGCCCTTAAATGATTGGCCTACTTTCCTACCCCCCCCCAGATACCCTCTCCCCCCATGTAGAAATTAAGGCAACATGCCTCATGGTACAAGTGTTGTTATATGTGCACAATGAATCCCCTTTGGGCATTATGTGGACCCTCAATGGGTTGTCATGATGTCTATTTGCTTACTTTGGATCCCAATTAAGATTTGCAGCCCCTCCATATGGGATGTGCCCCTTCAATTAAAGAATCCTGTCCAGATGTGCGTAAAGATTGTTGTAATGCACTGAAAAAGCTGGCGAATCGCTCCAGGTTATACATCATGGCAAAAAGTTGCCATCATGCCTTAGTGCAGTGCTGGTGAATGGACTGCATTGGCGCATCATGGCGACCAAGGAGCATTGAAATAGGGGCATCATGGAGGCCTTAGCATGTTAAAATTAGGAAGATTCAAGCTTTATCTATGCAGGGTTAAAATGAAATAGAAATGGACCAGAAAGGGTTAATGAGTGCTGCAGTGTGGGTCAGGCCAGATTCAGCTAATCAAACATGAGGTGTTTCACAACACTGGGTTGCTGAATGGGTCCCCAGGGGGCACAGTCTGAGGAGGCCAATGTTAACCCTTCAATGACCGCAACCCGCTTTAAATGCATCATACTGCTGATCAAGAAAATGCCTGAATGCAGCCATTGCAAATGTGATCAGACTTCCATAGGACTGGGTGCACTCCCGAAGGGTCGGCATGATGTACCAATGCAGAGCTGGCGAGTAGACTCGCCAACACTGCATTGGCGCATCATGCCGACTAAGAAACTATGACATTGCTGAGTTCATCAGGGGTTACAGCGGCAATCAATAGGACAGTGCAAATTATGGTAGGCGGCTGTCTGAATGCCTGATGGTGGAGGGTAAATAAGGTGGGTGGGTGGTTGATACAAAAGCCTGGATGTTTGAGGAATGCTAGGCTGGCGACCTGTCTGTATATTGAGGACATGATACAGGCAGGCCATGCCTAAGAAGTTACCAGTCAATCATCTGCTGTTTTCACACTTACTCACAAGGGGGCACCCTGGCACCCCAATGGTCAACCTGTCTCTCCTACACAAATGTTTGGAACACAAACTGTGATTGGAGCTAAAAAAAACTCCATCTAGTGGAGTTCAAGTGCCCTACTCCCCAAGATCTGGGGAAAAATGTCATTATGCTTGGCCTGTGGGTATAATGCCCTCTATTGCCGGCGGGGAACCAGCGTAGAGGAACGCAAGTGCAGGAATGCATCATACCCATTGGTCAACATGGTACACTCCCTTAAAAAGGTCAGAAAGGCATTTTTCAAAATTGTAAAACTAGCCATAGCCAACACGATTTGAAACCCTCAAAACTAGAGTGGGTGATTGTAGGTATTATGCTAAGACAGTCAGACTGCTCTGTATGATCAGCACTTGATGTAGTAATTACATAGGGATTGGTAGGGTAGTTGTACCAGTGCAATCACAAGTGACCACTAGATGCAGGGCTGTGATGGCATTAGAGTGATCTGAACGGGTCTAGTTGTAATATCTTTAGAAATGCCTTCCGGTGCATGTCCGGGGGTAGACACTTACACTGGCCCGGTGGCCAATGGCCAGAAATTTTAGCTGTGGGCCAGGATTTCCATTTGAAATTGGCAATTTGGCTGCTAAAATATTTGCTAGCCCAAAATGTTAGTGTCTACCCTGATACTGTAAATAGAGTGAATTGGGAAACTGAGCGGTCTCGGCTGAGAACTTTTCCCAATAATCGAGAAAAGTATCCTACCTATCACATGTGGATTTAAGACATCTGTTTTTCAGGCAAATTGTAGTGATTCTATACCACTCCACATATTCCTAAACACATTACTGAAATGTTATGGAATTATTTCATGATCCCCTTTCTCTCTCGCACACTATCTGTGAAATTGCACCAAGCCGATCAATACGCTGAATCATTTCATTATTTTCTTTTTTATTTATTGGAAAATCAATACTGGTGGTTTTCCAATTATTTATGGTTTGATCTAGATATTGGAAAAGCACCTGTCGACCTTGGAGACTGTTGATCAAAATCACCAAACACTAGCCCAGATAGATAAACATGCCATTTGAAGTTTGAGCCTCTGGTTTGTAGAAATTCTCATCGCGTGATATTTCCCTGTGATACCTTAAATCTGCGCACTACTTTCACATGTCATTTTCAAATCAAGACAATAACATCTAGATTTAAACAAGCCGTACCATAATGGCCCCAGCGCTATAAGATTTCAACAGTGCTCTAACCATTTTTATGAGACCTGCTCTTATTTGAGATATAGATGACAGGTTGATTTTAACCCCCCCCCCTCATAACTAGTGTTTCTTCAAGTCTGGGAGTGCAGTTCACGACATGGTACGGCTGGACACAGTCACTACGATTTGAATACTTAAAAATTCAAGAGGATGATTGTAGGGAATGCCCTATGACCACTCTCTACAATGAACACTTAATACTGAATGTAGTAATTACATAGGGTTTTCGATTGGTAAGGCAGAGTCGTACCAGTGGAATCGTAAGTGACCACTAGATGCAGGGCTGTAATGGTATTACAGTGAGGGATCCAACTTCCATTTGAAGGGGTATAGTCATACCATCTTGAGAAATGCCTACCAGTGCTTTTTTTGGGACCCGGACTTATTTGGGACCAAGGCGGACACAGTATGTGGACACCCTCTTCAACAAATTGACCATTCTGCTAGGTTTCTGACTCAAACAAGTGTTTTGTAGTGCTATAGTATTCTAACCTTGGTGGGTCTATTTGTTAGACCTACACTTATTCACGTAGCCTTTGAAGGTCAATTCCTCTATCCCGACAAAACAGGATGTGTTTTTTTTCCATGGAGGCAGTCACCTTTAAAAATAATTGAAATCTATGAAAGACAAAGTCCACCCTTGGCCTTTCGCTGCTGAATTTGACACAGAGAGAGAAGGCCTCAACTTACCAAACACCATTTACATAATGGGTTTCACAGAGCAACACTTCTGTACTCCTTTAAGGGCCGCTTATGATGCATGAATGCATCATGCATATCTTATCATCTTACTTATGATGCATGAATGTTGCCCTGGTAAGTAACTCGCCAGGGCGACATTCATGCATCATGAAAACTTTATATGGGTTGATACATTCCTCAAAGGTCGTCATGATGCACCAATGAAGTGCTGGTGAGAAGACTCATCAGCACTTCATTGGTGCATCATGATGACCAGTGGGCATGATGCACTCCTGCATCAGTGACCCATTTAGGGTTCGGAACTCCATGGTGCTTTAATGCCAAACATCCATTTGTCTTCATGATGTGACAAAGCGACCTGGGGGGTCTTGCCAAAAGAGAGACATGAACCAAAAAAGGAAAACGTGCACATTTTTGTATTGCTAAAAGATTGTCTTGATAATCGTTTTGATAAAACGTGCACATTTTTTGACACCTCAAAACGATGTTTCCTCACATTCTGCTGTATTATTTTTTGTCAATACTATGAAAACGATTTAGGCCATGCACATTTTTTCCTCAGCACTCTCTGAAAATTTTTAGAGATGTTCATCCTCGTTATCTTTTGGCAAGACCCTCCTGGTATGTAATTCAGAAGGGCTTCATTCATGCATCATGCTGACCCTAAGCAGCTGATTCATCTATTTCCTAATGTACTACGACTATGGGAGTCCAGGAATATGGCAGGTGATTGTAGTAACTGCACTACGACTACTCTGTACTGCTACCACTTATGCAGTAATTGCACAAGGTTTTGAGGAGTCGTAGTGGTGCAAGCATTTGTCACCATAAGTTCAGTGGTCGGGTCCTATCTGTTACAGTGCTAAATAAGGTGTTCTAACAGAAGTCTGCTTGATTAGATATACTCCACTGATGGGCGATTCATGGTTGAAAAGGTACATTATTCCTCTAGCTATATACTTCACATCATGTATAACATAGAGTGGTTATTATATTTTTCTCATTTGCTAATGGCCAGATTACCTTTCAATGATGATGAGAAAACGTCTTGTGTGTGCTATCTCTACAGTGCATTCAGGGAGGGCATGCCTCTGGAGGGCATTTCCCAATAATGCAAATTAACATTATTGAGAAATTCCATCCTGGGTCAAAAGAAGGTGTAATTTTAATGTATCAGGATGAAATCATGTTGGATATGAGAACAAATGTCGGGCTATCTATTGGTTTTCTGCCGAACTCGCTACCACTAGCACAAGATACTGTAATGGTAATTGTAAGACATCTCACTACGATTTGAAGGGCAGTGATTGTAATATGTTAAGAAATGGCCTCCAGAGGAGGTTGGTTGACAACAACCCCTTTTCCTAGATGCGGGGATGGAAATAGTATTGCTAGAATGTTTGGCTATGCTATGTGATTGACATTGGAGAGTATTGGGTTGAGGAGGTGTATTTCATCTGGGTAAGTGGAAGGTAGTAATGGTGCAAGGTATACAGTAGGCTGTATGGTTGGGGCGGGTTGTACAACCACTATCTGTATTTAGTGCCACTCTCTGTAGTACTACAGTTAGAGGCTGACCGATATCTGTGTAAAATTAATGCTATCTGTATCAAATGCAGTGTGCCAAAAAGCTGTTATCTGTATCAAAGAGGCATTAGATTTCCCTCTTGCATTGAGTGTATCGATATTGCTTGGGCGCCTTACTTAATATATTGTTGGGTAAGTTTCAACAGATAGCATCAACTTACGCAGATTGGATTGGTAATACATTGGTTATTTTGTTAATGGGCTTCAAGTGACAGCTGCTCATAAGATACTCAATTACTATATTAAGAATGGCTGGGTGACCATCTGTTGGTAAATAAGTTAGCAATGGATATTTCTAAAGAAATCATAGGGTAGTGCATAGCTTCTAAACGCTTTCAGATCAAAGCTACATTGACAGATCTCTTTGTCTCTTTGTGAATTAATCTCAGATCTATATCAATGTAGATCTATATATACATTTATTCTTTCCTTGCCTCAACCGGCAACCACTTTCATCGTCAATTTCAGACAATAAATATCAATCATGTTAGTTATTAGATTGCTCCAAATATCTAACCTGTTTTATATTTTTGACGGAAATGGACGATAGAAGTGTTTTTATTGTCAGAAATAAATGAAGAAAGTATTTTCATCTTTGGAAATGAAAGATAAAAGTAGTTGCCAATAGATATATTCTGTCATAATAAAGTACTTTGCCATATAGACACACAGCTCACCATAGCAGGATAAAAATATCTAAGTCATGCTTTAAATACTTCTGGGCACAATGCAAAATAACAAGAGTGACGGTGTAAATATATCTCAGCACGGTACAAAAATAATCAAGTCTGCACTTTGATCCACCTTTCCGGACGTCAGTCTTTGTCGAGGTCCCCTTAATTATCGCCCACCACTTCTCCAAAGGAAAACGACTCCCACCCCCAGTCCTTCTCCCACTATGGGGGGTCTTTAACCCCTTAACACTCTAAGGTCCGCTGATACATTAATGCACCATGCCCATTGTTGTCATGATGCACCAATAAAGTGCTGACAAGACTGCTCATTGGTGCATCATAACCACCCTTTGGGGTTGATACATGTGTGTGTGTATATATATATATATATATATATATATATATATATATATATATATATATATATATATATATATATATATATACATACATACATACATACATACATACATACATACATACATACATACATACATACACACACACACACACACACACACACACACACACACACACACACACACACACACATACATACATACATACATACATACATACATACATACATACATACATGTATACATACATACATACATACATACATACATACACACATACACATACATACATACATACATACATACATACATACATACATACATACATACATACATACTTACATCATGTCACCTGATGGGCGTAATGTGTCATGGTATCATAGTGCCAACTTAAAGGAGTTAAGGACCACAGCGTGTATCATCCCTGTCAGATTGGTTTGAGTCATGAATATATAATCCTGGAGAGTTACTCACCTCAGCTGCATTCATGCATTATGACAACCAAAAGGCATGATGCCTTAGTGCATTTGTGGCCCTTAAAAGAAAAGACCACCCTATGTTCATGATGAATTCTTTTGGTAGTCTTTGTATTGAATAAAAAGACGCTGGCATACTTAATAGCACCTCTGATATTTTAAGGGCAGAAAGCATGGCTAACTGATGTGCTGTATGACATCATAATTGGTCAAATGCATCCAAGTGGTGACTGCACAGCACTTGTTATAAAACAACTAATGCCAATCATACGGGCCTTTAGCATATTTCTTTTGATAATTGTCATTGAATAACCCCACAGAGGTATCCTAAATAATTTAATGATGTTGTATACTTTATCATTAGAATTAAAGGTGTGTTTATAACAGCCCCCGAGCTTACACAATGTTTCCCTGATGCATTTGACCAATTGTGACGTCATATAACACATCAATCAGGCATGCTTCCTGCCCTTATAAAGGCAGATCTGCTGCTAAGTGTGCCGCTACCTTGTTTACTAAATACAAAGACTACCAAAAGAACTCATCATGAAAAGAGGGTGGTCTTTTCATCTAAAGGGTTAGATATTTATGGGAAAAGCGACACCCGAGTGCCTTTCGTCCCATCTCAGCCCACACATGGCCCTATTCCTCTGAACAAACATGTCCTCCAGGCCGCGCGTGGGTGGACTGCCACTCAGCCCACTTGCTAAATATTAACACTTTGAGCACAATATTATGTCCCATTGTTCATGATTTATCTTGATGAAGCTATTCAGGATTAATGCCTTTTGGAAACAGCTGCTGTTGGAGAATGTGTTAATCCTGTTGGCTAGGTAAGCTGCACCAGACAATATACAGTAAGAATACAATGTATGAATGCTGAAAAGTGGATTGAATTTCCTGCCAGGCGTATATTCGCCATTGCAAGCAGTGATCATAGAGCTTTACAGTTAGCAAAACAACAAAACAATCCCATATCCCTTTCAATCCCAGTGTTTCACGTATGTACATATAGTGCTATAGTGCTAGAAACAAGCAGTGTAGGAAGTTATTATAAGCTGATAAGCATATTCGAGGGGCTTTACATAGGTTGACAAAACAGGCCATTAGCCCTTTAAGGGCAGTCGATGCATTAATGCATCATGCCCATTGGTCGTCATGATGCACCATTGAAGTGCTGGTGAGTCTACTCGCCAGCACCTCATTGAAGCATCTTGATGACCCCCGGGAGTATTTGTATCAACCCCATAGGGCTGGCATAATGCTGCAATGAAGTGCTGGTGAGCAGTCTCGCCGGCACTTCATTTGTGCATTATGACGACTAATGCGCATGAGTGTATTACTGCACCAGTGGCATTTAAAGGGTTAACATACCATGTAGCCTTGAGAGGGTTATTTCAAAGTTTTGTGCTTCTCTTGTTTAATCACCCAGAGAGCCACCTTCCCATCCCACCCCCCCCCCATTTCCACCCACATTTGTTCCACAGAGATCTGAAGTTTACATGTTCTTCTCTAATTGACCTTATAAAACTCTGCCTCATTGCTCCCACCTCCCCCCCCCATCCCTCCCCCCGCCCACTCCTCCCCCTCTGTCTGTACGCCCGCACTCTATCTGGTGCCGATAACAGATAAGCTGGGATGTATTTCTAAACAACCAACGATCCCCAAATAGCTCTATGATCGCCAAAATACCACTACAATCACAGACTCTTGCTAATCGCATGCGATCTATACCTGCTAATATATATATATATATATATATATATATATATATATATATATATATATATATATATATATATATATACATACACATCATTATACAGGGCTTGAGTAAAGATTTGGCGGATTTGGCGCTGGTTATTCAACGCAGGGTGACAATACGAGGTTCCAGTGCATTGTCAATGAAGCATCGATATTCACCTTGACATAACAGTTATTCCTGCATGCGTTTCAAGTAAAAGTAAGTCTTAAACATTCTCTATGGGGCTGCAATTGGCTATTATCTGACGAGAAATGAAGGTTTCTGACCCTCCATTGATTGCTATCAACAAGTATAGTTAAACCAGAAAACTAGGGCAGATTTAACTCTGCCGGTCAGACACCCCCTGTCAGAAACCTTCTTTGGACAGATAATAGCCAATTGCAGATTTATAGAGGATATTTAAGACTAATTTCTACTTGAAACATGTGCAGGAACATTGCAGGAATACCTGTTTTGTCTGTCCCATATTGAATTTCTGCACCTTTTTTGCTGGTCAGAAACCGGTCGAAAACCTTCACATTCAGACTTGCACCAGAGTGGTGAGATATAGCCTTTTGTAAACCTTTTCTGTTTCTACGTATTATAGTTCGGAATAACCCAAGACTTCTTGCATCTTAAGAATTAATTATCACCGAATTGGAAACATAATGCTTATTGACTGATTGTAGGTGATCCTCAAGAATTCACATGGGCAGCAAATCGTTGTCTGCTCTAAAACAGACCCCAGTGCCTTCAGATAAGAAATGTAAGCAGTGCCTCTCCTATTGAACATCCGATTCCCTTTTCTCCGTTCACCGTTTTCTATTTTTCGCTCATGGCCCCCACTTTGCCTAATGATTTTCCTGTTTAGATAAAGGACAAGCTCAGTTTGATATTCATTCACCTAAGAAAGTCTGTGAATTAGCTTTTTCTTTAGAAATAGTTTCGGTGGTACACTTGGGTACTTCCTTTCTCTTCTCTCTTTCCCACCTTTCTGTGTGTCTGTCCGTGTGTCTGTCTGTCGCTGTCTGTCTCTGTCTGTCTGTTTCCATCTGTCTCTTTGTCTCTCTGTTTCTCTCTCTGTTTCTCTCTCTCACTCTCTCTCTCTCTCTGTTTCTCTATCTCTTTCACTCCCTCTCTCTCACTCTGTCTCTGTCTCTCTCCCTCTCCCTCTGTCTTTGTCTCTCTGTCTCCGTCTCTGTCTGTCTGTCTCTCTCTCTCTCTCACTCTCTCACCCGGTGTTCCTCTCTTTGAGTCTCTCAGTCCCTGCTTTCATTCATATATAAATATTTCTTATTTCTCCAGCTAGTTGGGCAACTGACCCATGTCTGCTTTTTGACTGCCTTCTCTCCTGCCAAACAACTGTCTGCCTGCCTGGTTTCATGTCTAGTGGAGCCTCTGTCCGTTCCCTCTTTGCCACCTCCCTCCACCCTGAGTCAATTGATCCTTTCCTTGATCCTCCACCCCCGTACATGCTTAAATACTGATCTCAAATTTCTCCCTACCATTAATTTGTTATGTCTATCAGTCTCATCTCCTTAGATCCTCATGTTTGACTTACCATCTACCTTCCTGCTTGCCCTTTCCAGCAGTTTTTAAGCCAAAAGTCTGCCTGCCTCGCTGGCATCTTGTGTCCCTCCCTACCATCCCTCCCCCCTTCATTCCCCCCTCCTCCCTCTTGAATGCCTGTCTGTCCGCCTATCTTGTCTTGCTGAATGCCTGCCTGCCTTGCTCAATGCCTGCCTGTCTGCCTGCCTGCCTTGCTCAATGCCTGCCTGTCTGCCTGCCTGTCTTGCTCAATGCCTGCCTGTCTGCCTGCCTGCCTTGCTCAATGCCTGCTTGTCTGCCTGCCTGCCTTGCTCAATGCCTGCTTGTCTGCCTGCCTGCCTTGCTCAATGCCTGCCTGTCTGCCTGTCTGCCTTGCTCAATGCCTGCCTGTCTGCCTGCCTGCCTTGCTCAATACCTGCTTGTCTGCCTGCCTGCCTTGCTCAATGCCTGCCTGTCTGCCTGCCTGCCTTGCTCAATGCCTGCCTGTCTGCCTGCCTTGCTCAATGCCTGCCTGTCTGCCTGCCTGCCTTGCTAAATGCCTGCCTGTCTGCCTGCCTGCCTTGCTCAATGCCTGCCTGTCTGCCTGACTGCCTTGCTCAATGCCTGCCTGTCTGCCTGCCTGCCTTGCTCGATGCCTGCCTGTCTGCCTGCCTGCCTTGCTCAATGCCTGCCTGTCTGCCTGCCTTGCTCAATGCCTGCCTGTCTGCCTGCCTGCCTTGCTAAATGCCTGCCTGTCTGCCTGCCTGCCTTGCTCAATGCCTGCCTGTCTGCCTGCCTGCCTTGCTCAATGCTTGCCTGTCTGCCTGCCTGCCTTGCTCAATGCTTGCCTGTCTGCCTGCCTGTCTGCTGCACTATCGTCCTGTCTCCCTGGCCTCTTATTTATCCCCCACCCCAACCACCCCCCCCCTCTCAAACCCTTGATCCTCCCTCCTCCCCCTTGAATACTGATCTCCCATTACTGCCACCCATTCATCCATTGTCTCAGCTCCCAGGTTGGGTCAATATTTGAGAGTGTCCTACTTGTGTGTCTGATGGTCTCTGACAGGAGTAGGGGTAGGTCCCACATCCATCTGTACATCTCCAGATGAATTTCCCATTGACCCTTTAAGGGCTACTGATGCATTAATGTATCTTGCCCATTGGTCGTCATGATGCATGAATGAAGCCCTGGCGAGTCACTCGAGTAACTGATATGTGCCCGGACGGTCGGAATAATACTCCAATGAAGTGCTGGCCAGTCTGCTTGCCAGCACTTCATTGGTGCATAATGACGACCATGATACACTCTTGCATCAGTGGGCCTTAAACAGATAACTCTCTATTCTGCTTTATTTGTTAGTGTGCCATTGGTCGGCGTGATGAACAACTGTTGAATCTACCAGGGATCTTTCTAAAAGTTAAGAGTGAACCAGCATAATTATATAGCAGAGAGCCAGTGTAGCTTTTACAAGAAACCCCAGGTGGCAGTAAGATGGTACAAGGAATCTCTTTGACAAAAACGACATCTCGGTAAAAATAAAGATGGATCTCTGGGAACTTTTGGGAGAGGATTCCATAGTTATGTTGACAACAATTTTTAAAGTGAGCCAAAGAAGTGCTAGAAACTCAATGCAAAGCTTTTGAGTTGATTCGCTGGCAATGCACTTAAAGATTGGTTTAAGATTCCGAAAAACATCAAGTGGCTATCGCTATAAAACATATCATCATTCATAGCCCCAGTGCTCATAGGGATGGTAACCCCCAGCCATTATACAAAACAGGCATTTATTCAAGGTCTGTTTTTAGTGCTTAACAGAAACCACTTACCTCTGATGCTTATACAAGGTGCATGGTCATTCAAACCCGCGTCCTTAATCTCGACGATACAATATTCAAATCCATTGTCACAAAGAAGAGAAAATAGCAACACCTCCAATCCTTCCTAATGACATTTCACTCCTTCGGGGTATGTCTGGAGGCTGTTGCGAAAAGATTGAGTAGTTGCTTTCCAGGGTAGGTACCTCACTTCCCATGTCCCATCTCTACTTAACCACTCAGTATCACCTCCAACACTCTAGTCCAGAATTAGTCACTTTCCCACAAATCAAACTGTGTTGCGAAAAGTGGTCACACCTGAGTGCTTTCCAGACTGCCCACACCTACATACTTATGCGACAGAGTGTAGGAAGCAACTTCCAGTTGAGGGGTTGTTAGTAACCACTTCTTGACCACTTCTGTTGGGAACTGCCATTTGGCAATGCAATAGAGAAGAGACTACCAAAGATGAGTGCCTTCCGTTTTTGGAAGTACACCTCCGACAGAAGTGACTTCCAAGGGTTTAGCAACAGCCACCAGAGAAGCAGGCAGGAGCCGTCAGACAATGGAAGGTCCTGAGTCATCATATCTTTTTATGTACCTCTAAGTGATATTGCCCTCAATGGAAGCATCCATTCCAGCAAGAAGCTTTCCATTATGCTCCTTGGCTCTCTAAGTGCCAAATGATGCTCTCCGGCTCATTCTCTTAGCCATGATGCACCGATGCAGCGCTGCCAATTCTTCTCACATAATTGCATCCGTGTATCATGGCCGCAATATGGAATAACAAAGCTACATGAATACAGCGCTGGTGAGTAATTCACCTTATGTCATGGCTGATACGATAGTCACTGTAGATTAGTACTAGAACTGCCGTATTCAATGGGGGGCATTGAATACAATGTGTCCGTATTCAATGGGTGTCCGCCATCTTGGATTTTGAACAGATCTAAGCTGTTTTTCTTTATTTAAAAGCAAAATATCCCCTTAGGCCATGACATAAATGCAAATTTCCACTTCCATGGGATTTTTTACATCGTATTCCCCTCTGTGGGGAATACGATGTAAAAATATCCCATGGTCGTGGAAATTTGCTTATAGGGTGTAATTTAATGATAAGGAAAATTGGGCGAAATACGTCAAAGCAGTGACCAGCCCTAAAAGGGCATTTCGTCTTACAAATTGCTCACATCCACCCACACACATATTCTTAGAGCAATATTCTGCTGCAATCTCCAATCACAGTTTCCCACCTTTGCTAAGCCTTTTTACAATGGCCCCAGACTCTCCGGGCAGATATCCCCAGACATGGCTGTAAATAGAATTAGAGGGGCACCTTTAGAGGGGTGGAGGTATAGATCTTTGCACCCTCGCCTACACAAGGTCATTTATTGCACATTGGATTTGATAAAAGAGCGACTGCCATAAGCGTGGGCACTTACTCTGAGTCAAAGTTATATTCAAGAGGCGTTCGGTAAGATTCATGTTAATTAACAAATTCGATTTCTAAACCAACCCTTGCTTGACATTCACAACTACAAGAACTTAGTAGACCCTATAATGTTTGAAACATATACAGGGGTAGACACTAACTTTTACAACTACTGGCAACCCAGGCCCATAGCTTTAGAAATCTATGGGTCTGGACCTAAAGCTATGGGCCCAGAACAACTAGTCTAATTTGTTTTAAAGAGAAACTCTTCAATAATCCTCATCAGTTACATCATAACATAGCAAGGTTGGCCAGTTTCCTGGTGATATTCCCTTTCCAATGACATATAGCATGCCTATATTCAATTACATCAGGATTATTCTGTCAGCTTCTGTGGGCCCAGGATGACCCACAGAAGGGTACTTCCTGAGAGAACTACTGGCCAGCACCCAAAACTACGGGCCATTAGCTCCCGGGCCGGCGTTAGTGTCTACCCCTGTATATACAGTCATATATAACATATTGTTATTCATAATGTATAGCAACAATCATAGTAAAGTATAAGAGAATAACAAGAAGTGTATAATACATGTTATCTCACGATTTTGGCTTGGACAGTGCTTTTTTGCTCATAACCCCCATGCATTATCAACCCATAACCCTACTCTAACACCTTTTGGACATCGTCAAGAGGCTGCTAGTTTCAATCTGGACATGTTAATAAATTGGCGAAGTCAACCACGCCATAGTTAAAACCATTTAGGGTTCAATGGGGAATCGATCCCCGGCCGCTGGGGCAGGAGGCGAGCTCGCTGTCCACTATACCAAGTTGACCGGTGATAGGAGTCAATCTACATCAAGGATTTGAAAAAGTTTTCCGACATACCTGAAGTTTACACAGCTTGTTAGCCTAGAATCCATGGAGCCTGGTGGAGTTATTAACAGAGAAACATCCTTACATATCCTATATGAACGGGCCATGCCTAATTTCGCCATTTTGTTCGAAATGAATAAGAATCCATTGATTTTCCATAGCGATATGTGTCTGCGGCTTGCCGACCCAGTTCTTCAGCCGAAAGTAGGTCAGGTACATCCGGGCACCTCCCCGGTTCGTCAACAAGACAAAATGGCCGTGTACCGGGCCTTCGGGGTCGTGGATTATTAACCCGTAAATCCACTCGTGCGTTCCCATAACATACATTAAACGCATAATAATGCTTGGGAATGCAGTATAGGATAAGAATATTTAAGGGCAGGATTGTGTATTCATACATTACAGACCTTGTTCGTCTTGATGCATGAACACAGCTCTGGCATGTCTATAAGTGCTGCATAACACCCAAGTCTATACACAACTTTTTCCCCTCACAGGCCATTTGGTCCCTCAGGAGCACATTGCTCCTATGGTAAAAAGAGCTGTCAGTAGGTACCCTTTTTTCAAAAGAAGTAACGCTCTTGTTCACCATTCAACTTGCACTCACCACATTAGTCTGAAAAGTCACCTGCCTTGTTTAAAAATAGAGAGAGCTGCACTATCAACTACCTACTCATGTCACACGCTCTATAGTTTATTATACTGACTGACTTCTCCCAACTAGGTAGCTACTCAAATCCTCCTTTTTTAGCACCCTACTTGAATGACCACTTGTGAGCAACAAATGGGACAAGTTATAGCTACATGAAAAGAAAGGACTGGAAACGAGGGCATTTTTAGCCAGCTCTTCCTTTTACTATAGGAGCAACACCCTCCTGAGTATATTATTCTGCAGGCCCAGATTGATCTTGACAGGACTGAACACCACAAGATTATTATTGTCATGAGAGAAAACAAGAATTGATTCTTTATTTTAATGATTCAACTCAATTAGGCTGTGTGTACAAACCTTTACACTGGTCCAATTTGCAAGTCATAAGGACAAATTGTGGCCCAAGGTCCCAAGATCACATTGAAACATTTGGTCCTGCAGGCTGGCAATATCCGCAGGCCCGGCTACAGTTTTGATGACAAAAGCATCGGTCCCACAAGATTTTGTATTGACTGAATCTCTGCCATGACTATGAGTGCTGCATAAGACATGAACTAAGTCAGATATGAGATCCATATTCTAACACTGATGTAAGAATCTAGAATCCTTGTAGATCATTCTGAGATAACCTGCATAGAATCTATTGTAGGATGTTGAATTTGATGAGCCACTTTCATAATAGCATACGGTCCTTCAGAGTATTGCAGTTTAGTAGGCAGGTCATGCCAAACGACTCACATATTACCATGAAAATTTTGAAAAGGGTATACTCTATTTAACCATTGCAATATGGAGGTCCTGGTTTAAACCAGAGCACTGCCTGAAACAAACATACAATCTCCATCTGCAGGTTGCCATCAATAAATCCAAGTCCTTTGAAAAATCTATTTATTCCATTTTTATCCTCCTTAGAGTCTGAATATTCCAAGGGCTCATTTCTTTAGATTACCCAAGAGCAGATGTCCACGCATTACATTTAAATCCATATTCAGTGCTTTTCTCTTACAATGCCCTGCATCTCACACCATCTGAATTGGGTTTAAACCTTTAAAGGCTGCTGATTCAGGAGTGTATCATGGCCATTGGTTGTCATGATGCACCAATGAAGTGCTGGCAAGACTGCTCACCGGCACTTCATTGGAGCATCATGACGACCCTCCAGGAGTGTATATATCAACCCTGTAGGGTCGGCATGATGCATCAATGAAGTCTAGTCAGCACTTCATTGGTGCATCATGACGAGTAATAGGCAGGATGCATTGATGCATCAGCAATCTTTAAAGGGTACAAGTGACCTTTCTTCTGTCCCGCAGGATAAATGAATCTCTATATTGGCTTCATGCACCTAAATCCCTGCTTACCCATATAGCACAGAGCCTGGGGCATAGATTTAGGAGCAGGTTGGCAGAAGATCTATCACTGTACTGCCTGTGCCCCAAGACGCTCAGTCACAGATGGTACAAGACACCCTCTGACCCCTGTAGGCATAGAACGCACTGTGAAAAATAACTGTTGAATATACCAGGGATCCTTGTAAAACTGAATTGCGAATTGCTCTAATTGTATCGCAGTAAAGGATATTGTACAATGAAGTCCTAAAAGTGCAATGTTCAAGGAATCTGTATGAAAATAACGACGGATCTCTGGCAACTTTGGGATGACCCTTGTGAGCACAGACTGCTCTTTAAAAAATAACTGTTGAATCTAACAGGGATACTTATAGAAAGTGAACAGTGAACCACTGTTATTGTGTAGTATTGAAAATACAGTGTAGATGGCAGTAGGGTGGTACAGGGAATAATCTGTAAAAATAGCGACGGATCTCTGGCAATTTTAGCACAAGAACTTTGCCTCATTTTGATGACATTTTCTTAACAGTTTGGTGTAGAGGGTGGGTTGGAGGAGATCTAGGGAGAGAAGAAATAGGCAGCAGCACAGCCTTTACCCCTTATGGGTGGCTGATGCAGGAGTGCATAATGTCCGTTAGCCGACATGATGCATGTATGAAGTGCTGGATACCTACGCACCAGCAATTCATTGGAGCATCATGTCAGGCCTCTAGCAATGATACTTGAATGCAGCAGTAATCAGGTACTTGCCAGGACTGCATATATATGCATCTCGATGACCAATCAGCATGACGCATTGATGCACTAATTTCTCCTAGAGGCTTAATTGAAAGGGTGGCAAGGACCAGCAGGAGCAGGGAATAGGTGATTGTGCAGACTTTAATCCCTTAGAGGCGACATACCATTCTAATGTACTTAGTAACCGTGTTTGATGTAAAAAAGGGAATCTGGAAGCATCATGTGGCGCTTAATCCTTTAAGGGCCCCTGATGCATTAATGTATCATGGCCATTGGAGGTCAGGATGCATCAATGAAGTGTGATGAGACTATTCGCCAGCACTTCATTGGTGCATCATGCTGACCCTCCGGGACTGTATGTATTAACCCAGTAGGGTCAGCATGATGCTCCAATGAAGTGCTGGCGAGCAGTCTTGCCAGCACTTCATTGGTGAATCATGACAACCAGTGGGCATGATGCACTCCTGCATTAGTGGCCCTTAAAGGGTTAAGGAGTTCAGAAGGTAGAATACTTGGCCACGGCTGTTAATCTGGGACCTCTACACACATTGGATGGCATGGAGTATGGAAAGCTGGTATCGAGGGGTAAAGGGCACACGGTAGACAGCTATTTCTAGAACTGCTATATGTGTGGATCAATGGGCAGGTGAATTGAGGTCGTGAAGGCAAGATGAGGATAAGATGGGATGAGGTTTATAGGTGTGGAGCAAGGTATACCATTCATGGCCAGTATGTCTGATTTCAATTTCTAGATGAGGCCATTATAGCCACCACGTGAAAGGATGGTGTAATTAGTGTATGGAGTGTTGGCGTAATTACGACTGACACACAATTACTGATGATCTGAGTGTTACATTTATGGTGTTAGTAGTAGATGAAATGTGACATGATCTGCAAAAAGGGGGCTTAGTGCAGGGGCCTTTAAGACCCCTTCTCCCAGTACATGTCACAAATGACTTTATGATTATAATATAAATGGTGGTGTGAGTACCAGAGAAAGCTGAGTATAAGTCACACCCATGTATAAGAGACCCTGAAATTGGGGCTTTGCTATAAACCACATTAGAGGTCTGAAATGGTTGTCATTCATTCCTGTAGGCTATGTAAGTAAAACCCCACCTATGAGCCGCACCCTGATTTCAGTGATATGGTTGTGTGACTAGTATAATAAATGGTGGCGTGAGTAGTATATGGAATGGTAGTGTAAGTAGTATATGACATGGTGGTGTGAGTAGTATATGAAATGGTGGTGTGAGTAGTACATGGAATGGTGGTGTGAGTAGTATATGAAATGGTGGTGTGAGTAGTATATGAAATGGTGGTGTGAGTAGTATATGAAATGGTAATGTGAGTAGTATATGAAATGGTAGTGTGAGTAGTTTATGAAATGGTGGTGTGAGTAGTATATGAAATGGTGGGGTGTGTAGTATATGAAATGGTGTTGTGAGTAGTATATGGAATGGTAGTGTAAGTAGTATATGAAATGGTGGTGTGAGTAGTATATGAAATGGTGGTGTGAGTAGTATATGAAATGGTGGTGTGAGTAGTATATGAAATGGTGGTGTGAGTAGTATATGGAATGGTGGTGTGAGTAGTATATGACATGGTGGTGTAAGAAGTATATGACATGGTGGTGTGAGTAGTATATGAAATGGTGGTGTGAGTAGTACATGAAATGGTGGTGTGAGTAGTATATGAAATGGTGGCGTGAGTAGTATATGAAATGGTGGTGTGAGTAGTATATGAAATGGTGGTGTGAGTAGTATATGAAATGGTGGTGTGAGTTGTATATGAAATGGTGGTGTGAGTAGTACATGAAATGGTGGTGTGAGTAGTATATGAAATGGTGGTGTGAGTAGTATATGAAGTGGTGGTGTGAGTAGTGTATGACATGGTGGTGTGAGTAGTATATGAAATGGTGGTGTGAGTAGTATATGGAATGGTGGGGTGTGTAGTATATGAAATGGTGGTGTGAGTAGTACATGGAATGGTGGTGTGAGTAGTATATGAAATGGTGGTGTGAGTAGTATATGAAATGGTGGTGTGATTAGTATATGAAATGGTGGTGTGAGTAGTATATGAAATGGTGGTGTGAGTAGTATATGAAATGGTGGTGTGAGTAGTATATGAAATAGTGGCATGAGTAGTGTATCATGGCCATTGGAGGTCAGGATGCATCAATGAAGTGTGATGAGACTATTCGCCAGCACTTCATTGGTGCATCATGCTGACCCTCCGGGACTGTATGTATTAACCCAGTAGGGTCAGCATGATGCTCTAATGAAGTGCTGGCGAGCAGTCTTGCCAGCACTTCATTGGTGAATCATGACAACCAGTGGGCATGATGCACTCCTGCATTAGTGGCCCTTAAAGGGTTAAGGAGTTCAGAAGGTAGAATACTTGGCCACTGCTGTTAATCTGGGACCTCTACACACATTGGATGGCATGGAGTATGGAAAGCTGGTATCGAGGGGTAAAGGGCACACGGTAGACAGCTATTTCTAGAACTGCTATATGTGTGGATCAATGGGCAGGTGAATTGAGGTCGTGAAGGCAAGATGAGGATAAGATGGGATGAGGTTTATAGGTGTGGAGCAAGGTATACCATTCATGGCCAGTATGTCTGATTTCAATTTCTAGATGAGGCCATTATAGCCACCACGTGAAAGGATGGTGTAATTAGTGTATGGAGTGTTGGCGTAATTACGACTGACACACAATTACTGATGATCTGAGTGTTACATTTATGGTGTTAGTAGTAGATGAAATGTGACATGATCTGCAAAAAGGGGGCTTAGTGCAGGGGCCTTTAAGACCCCTTCTCCCAGTACATGTCACAAATGACTTTATGATTATAATATAAATGGTGGTGTGAGTACCAGAGAAAGCTGAGTATAAGTCACACCCATGTATAAGAGACCCTGAAATTGGGGCTTCGCTATAAACCACATTAGAGGTCTGAAATGGTTGTCATTCATTCCTGTAGGCTATGTAAGTAAAACCCCACCTATGAGCCGCACCCTGATTTCAGTGATATGGTTGTGTGACTAGTATAATAAATGGTGGCATGAGTAGTATATGGAATGGTAGTGTAAGTAGTATATGACATGGTGGTGTGAGTAGTATATGAAATGGTGGTGTGAGTAGTACATGGAATGGTGGTGTGAGTAGTATATGAAATGGTGGTGTGAGTAGTATATGAAATGGTGGTGTGAGTAGTATATGAAATGGTAATGTGAGTAGTATATGAAATGGTAGTGTGAGTAGTTTATGAAATGGTGGTGTGAGTAGTATATGAAATGGTGGGGTGTGTAGTATATGAAATGGTGTTGTGAGTAGTATATGGAATGGTAGTGTAAGTAGTATATGAAATGGTGGTGTGAGTAGTATATGAAATGGTGGTGTGAGTAGTATATGAAATGGTGGTGTGAGTAGTATATGAAATGGTGGTGTGAGTAGTATATGAAATGGTAGTGTGAGTAGTATATGGAATGGTGGTGTGAGTAGTATATGACATGGTGGTGTAAGAAGTATATGACATGGTGGTGTGAGTAGTATATGAAATGGTGGTGTGAGTAGTACATGAAATGGTGGTGTGAGTAGTATATGAAATGGTGGCGTGAGTAGTATATGAAATGGTGGTGTGAGTAGTATATGAAATGGTGGTGTGAGTAGTATATGAAATGGTGGGGTGTGTAGTATATGAAATGGTGGTGTGAGTAGTACATGGAATGGTGGTGTGAGTAGTATATGAAATGGTGGTGTGATTAGTATATGAAATGGTGGTGTGAGTAGTACATGAAATAGTGGCATGAGTAGTATATGAAATGGTGGTGTGAGTAGTATATGAAATAGTGGTGTGAGTAGTATATGAAATAGTGGCATGAGTAGTATATGAAATGGTGGTGTGAGTAGTATATGAAATGGTGGTGTGAGTAGTATATGAAATGGTGGTGTGAGTAGTACATGAAATGGTGGTGTGAGTAGTATATGACATGGTAATGTGAGTAGTATATGAAATGGTGGCGTGAGTAGTATATGAAATGGTGGTGTGAGTAGTATATGAAATGGTAATGTGAGTAGTATATGAAATGGTGGTGTGAGTTGTATATGAAATGGTGGTGTGAGTAGTATATGAAATGGTGGTGTGAGTAGTATATGACATGGTGGTGTGAGTAGTATATGAAATGGTGGTGTGAGTAGTATATGACATGGTGGTGTGAGTAGTATATGAAATGGTGGTGTGAGTAGTATATGAAATGGTGGTGTGAGTAGTGTATGAAATGGTGGTGTGAGTAGTATATGAAATGGTGGTGTGAGTAGTATATGAAATGGTGGTGTGAGTAGTATATGAAATGGTGGTGTGAGTAGTTTATGAAATGGTGGTGTGAGTAGTGTATGAAATGGTGGCGTGAGTAGTATATGCAATGGTGGTGTAAGTAGTATATGGAATGGTGGTGCGAGTAGTATATGAAATTCTAGGAGTTTTGATGGTGTGAGTAATAAATAAAATGGTGGCATTAGTAGTATATGAAATGGTGGGGTGAGTAGTATATGAAACGGCTATGTGAGTACTATATGATATGCTCATGTGAGTAGTATATGAAATGCTCGTGTGAGTAATATATGAAATACTCATATGAGTGTACATGAAATGGCGGTGTTGGTAGCAGGGGTAGACACTAACGCTGGTCCGGGGGCCAATATCTCGTAATTCTTGGTCTGGGCCCACAGTTTTCTGAAGATTTGCCTTCCTATGGGCCCGGGTGGCCCACAGGGTGGCCCGCAAAAAATTCTAGGAGTTTTGGCTAAATCACTTTAATTATGTTGTATATCGTTGAAAAGAGAAAATCAGGTGGAAAATGCTCATTTTATCAACGTCTTTGTGTGATTTAGAGGGGGGATATCTTCGATTTTCTTTGTGATAAAACTGATATATTCATTCTGGGCCCACAGATGTTGGTGTGGGCCCATGGGTTTCTGTTGCTACGGGCCCTGGTGGCCCATGACTCAAAAAGTTGGTGTCTACCCCTGGGATAGTAAATGAAATGGTGGTGTGGGTAGTGTAGGAAATGTTGGTGTGAGTAGCACATGAAATATTTGTTAAGAGGAAACTGCAGATTCCCCTTTACCTTAAATTGTATTAATAAGAAATGAACAAATCTTCTTACATTAATTCTTTGCACATTTAACCCAATTATGTCCCAGAATAAAAAAAAAATTGTAGAAAGGGAAAAATAAATACAAAAAATGTTTCTTACAACATGTTATATTACTCTACCTTTGCCTTCACCACTACAACAGCCCATCTTTTCACATAGAGCAGTGGTAGGCCTGTATACGGGGTCTCCGCCATGCCCGCAGGGGGTCCTCAGTCATCATACACAAGATCGATATGACCAGTGGCGGCCCCTAGCGGTGATTGTATTGCTACACTGCCTACTTCTGACCCTGATTGCGTGACCTACTTAGGACTCCCCTCCCCTCCACCAGATGGCACTGCGGTAGACGGGGTGATAGGGTAATTCACCTTTAGTTGAGAATTATGCCTTAATATTGGACATTTGAAACTATATAAATCTGAGCCCTTGATCACTTTTCCATAGATGCTAAGTGGAAGGTTTTGCAGAGGTCAAAACATTTCCAGTGATTCATATACCTTTTTTTCTTCCTTTGCAAAAACAAGGCTATGGGATAGATCTAAGATGGGGGAGGAAATACCTTGAGTCGCATACTTGAATTCAGCTTACTATATAGATTGTTAAATTGTATTATGACCGAAAAATAGAGGGAATAAACGAAGTTCTATAGATGCAAGTGAGTGAGTTAAATATGTTTAACGCCATTTCTATTACTAAGGTCTTATTCCTTGCTAGATGAAATGCTAGTAAATTATATATACATGTATCAAAGGGTGTGTCCGATTTGATATGAATCTACCCTAGAACAAAGTGATAGTAAGGGGGCCATAGGGAGAGTAATAGGTCTTACGGATGGTGTGGGTAATGTCTGTGCCACCCCTACCATAGGACTACAAAACCAGGGATAGTGCTCCGGGTGTATTTCTAGCCATTGAACACAGAGCAGGTGCGCAGGGTTGCACAAAGCCATCCCTCATGTATCCTGTCAGAGTTGTTTGCTTTTACTAGATGGTGCCTCACACAGCCTACCTCTAAGGGATGTCAAGTGCAATAGCCCTTTAACCCTTAAAGGGCCGCTCATGCATTAATGCATCATGCCCATTGGTCATCATGATGCATTTTTGAATGCAACCCTGGAGAGTAACTCACCAGGGCTGCATTCATGCATCATGCCGACCCTATGGGGTGGAGAAAATCGCTGAGCGTCAGCTCCAATGAAGTGCTATTGCCAGCACATCATTGGTGCATCATGATGACCCTTGGGACTGATACATTAGCAGCCTTTAATGGGTTAATAGTGCAATAATGCATGATTGGTGCATCATGCCAACCCTCTTTGAGTGTATCCACTCCATAGCGACAGCATGATGCATGATTGTAGCTCAGCGGGTAAGTCACCAGATCTGCATTCGTGCATCATGATACTCTATGACCATGAATGGTTAGAGGAGGCAAATTACTTGCAGTTATTCCAAGAACACTTTTCTTACCATTTTTCTTACCATTTTATTAAGAAATATTCTCCTGCATTGTAATACATATACATTGCACTCTAGCTGACCATGAATGGTTAGAGGAGGCAAATTACTTTGCAGTTATTCCAAGAACACTTTCCTTATCATTTTATTAAGAAATATCTTCCTGCAGTGTAATACATATACATTGGACTCTTTAATTTCCATTATCCCTTTAAGGGTCTCTATGTCATTAATGCACCATACCCATTGGTCGTCATGATGCACCAACGAAGTGCTGCCAAGTCTACTCGCTAGCACTTCATTGGTGCATCATGCCGACCTGGGGTTGGCATGATGCATAAATGCAGCCCTGGCAAGGTGCTCAACAGGGTTGCATTCATGCATCATGATGAACAATAGACATGATGCATTTATGCATCAGCGGCCCTTAAAGGGATAATGCATTGTACATCAACATCAATCTGTCTAATGAAAGCGCCGTATGCATCAGTATTATATTGCTAATTACTCACACAGCATGTCTTATTAGGTGCTCTTCATTTCCATCAAATATAGGTTCTGTGCAGTGATGCACAGTAAGGATTTTTTTTCCATCTGGCCTTGTTTGGAAGCAATCTCATATGGGAATGGTGTAGAATAAGAGAGAAGGAGGGAGCGACAGCGGAGGAAAATATCGACAGAGATGTACGGTAACACAAAAAAGGATAGGCTTGTATAAATTACTAAACCGATATTCCACTGCCACCAGTTGGGCGTATTTGCCCTATTCCAATTATCTTAGATTTTGCAAAACTATGGCAAAAATTGGCCGGATAAGTGAAAAACGCACCTCACCGATGGAAGTGGAATATTAACTTTATCAGCCCTTTAATCGGGCATTCCACTTGGCTGAAATCTGCTGATCTAAAGATTTTGATACAGTAAATGTATTACGTCAGTCATTCATACTGCACACAACCAACGCAGTGGAATATCCACCTAAAAGGCTGGCTTAACTGTGTCGGTAGGGTCCATTTTCTTCTAATCCAATATTTATATAGCAATTGCATGGGATAACATCATCGGATTAGTAGAAAATGGATCTGACCGACAGAGTTGAACCAGCCCTGAATTAATGCATCATGCTCTTAGGTCGTCATTGGTCGTCATGATGCATGGATGCTAGATTTCAAGATAATGGCAATATTGGGAACAAATAGGAGCCACCCGTTCATTCTGAAGACATTAGAGGTTGTAATTTTGACTCTGCAGGATTAGAGATGATTTTTTAACCCCATAACTGATTTAGCCTACAAGATCTTTATAGAATCTCTTAAATGAGGCCTAGTGGACTATGGGTTTAGGTTACAATAGATGAGGCAGGCTAGTGAGGTATGCTCGGTTAGTGCTAACTCTACTCACCAGGGGATGTACCACGTCGCGTAGTACGAGTCGTATTCCTTATTCCTTCTTTGCACTTGGGGACATCAACCTGGAAAATGAGAACGTATTTATGTATAAGACTGTTTGTAACATAAGTTAACTCTTTAGAGCATCAAGGTAATCCTAAAACTGTATTTCTGAGTGATAGCTCCAGGACGATGCTATTCGGCATAAATGTATCTTATCAATTTATGCATTTGGGGGTCCTATTGGAGTATTTTCCCATCATGGTCTTTAGGAAAGGAAACTAGTTATCACTATCAGACGATTAGGCAGAGTGCGGAGCGGCCTAAACCTGCGAGTGAAATAACAGGAGCCAAAGACTAATCATCGTTCACCTTTACATTTATGTCTAGGTGTTTCCAGTCATAGATATTCAATTTCTTTCAAAATACACTCACAATTCATCGTAGTACACGCAAAATGTCTTGCGACGCCATCTTGAATGTTTACGTTTTACCAAGGTTGCGCATGCACCAGGGCTACATGTTGTATTCATGCATCATGATGACAAATGGGTAGAGGGTTAAGGGTTAAACATGTACACAAACCCACTCCCTATCACCAACACTCCCCAACACTGGGACGTGGGTAGCATATGGGATAAACCCAAGGCACAGTCAGTGAGCCAACTACAACACTCTCTGTCCAGCACCCCATCACAGGCTCAGGCTGCTCCAGGCTGCTCAAGGCTGCTCCAGGCCTCTAAATAGGCCCTGCCCCATCAACTGCTACATGAAAACACCATCACTACATGGTCAGTGAAATAACTACAGCCTTTTCTCACAGTCTCACCACTGTCTCCTTGCACAACCTGTATGCTGGACAATATCTGCTTACCATGACATTGTTCTGTAAATTCAACAGACATCTGCTACGGCCCCTTAAAGCAGCCTATGCCATTCAAACATTTGATTTGATATCTAAAATCTAAATTTGATAGATCCATTGTAAAAAATGGAGGGGAAAAGGTATACCATGCCTACATGCTTGACTTAGAAGTCCAATTGCTTAAAGTCATTATCTAAACAACTTAAGCTGGGTAAATTCCACTAACCATACATAATACGTCGTTTTGGAATTCAAGAAAATTTTAAGTGTAATTTACAAGAATCAAATATAAGCTTAACCACTCATTTTTGCAATGTGAATTTTGCTTAAATTCTAATATTTCTGCAGTAGCAGGAAGTCTTATGTAGATAGAAGAAGTCTATTGCACACTGTAAATAAATGACATCAAAATAACGGCACATTCCTCATCCCAAAGTTGCCAGGGATCCATTGTTATTTTTAACAGAGATTCATTGTACATTTGTGAACCACCATACTGCCACTTGGGGCTTCTTGTAAAAACTACACTGGTTCAGTGCTTTTCATTTACAGTTGTTCAGTTTTACGAGGATCCCTGGTAGATTCAACAGGTTTTTTTTACTATACAGGAATACCAGACATTCCAAAGTTGTTTCTAGTTGAGTCGCCTGCACTCACTGCTCAGTGTTACATAAAGGTTGCTTTTGCTATAGATGTTTCTTTCTCACAAGTTTGGAGAAAACATTTGCCAAAAGCAAATTCTGAATATAAAGTAGGTCTCCCTGGTTTGGGCTGTTTAAGGTCTATATCATAATCCAGGTTACTTCAAAGCCAAGGAGTGATCATTTTCAACAACAGGGGGGGGGGGGCTGGTGAGTTTGTGCACTGATGTACGATGATTTTGACCTCCCCCCCCCCTCTCAAGGGTTAAATTTTTTTGAGACGAAAATTGTGGTGAACACACCTTTTAATCTATAGTGATATGCAGGCTTTTACACTGAAAACAGGTGAAATTATTTTGACCGCCCCCCCCCCTCACTGGGGTCGAAAGAATTTTACCCCTTCATTCAATGGGTAGAAATAATTCTGAACCCCTCTGAAACCCACCAGCCCCCCTGTTGTTAAAGATGTATCACTCCCATTGAAAGCACAGCCTTATCCTAGTTGTCCGGTTTAGCGCAGGTTCTCAAATTAGCATAAAAGGTCCAGTTTTAGCGCAGGGTAGAAGGAGGTTTTAAAATCTTAAATTTCATGTATGTCTAATCTTTGGCAGAATTGGTGAGAATGCCTCCTTACACAGGTGTTATTTAGTTTTGGGTGGTTCCCCTGCACCAGCTGACCATCAGGGGGTAGGTTTGGTTTACCTTCAACCTTCAGGCTCGCCCTATGGTAACCATGGAGAGAGGCCTGCTCAGTCAACTCTATCTAATACAGGGAAGTCTGGTGCACTGCACCAGGGGGGTCTTTCATAACAAACCAGAAGGTGTTTTTTTTTTCCTTCTTTTTTTCAACTGATCTCTTTGGGAAAGTCAAGGGTTTTCTTTATTCTGTTTTACTTTCGGAGCTCCCCCATAATCTAATGCAAATTTGCAAAACCTTCAAATGTCACCTATATTTGAAAACATCTATCTGCTTTATCTGTAATTTTAATTGGTCGATTTTGAATTTGAATATTCATGAAATCTATAACATTTCAGGAAAGACAAAAACACATGTTAGGTAATGTGATCTCCCTCAGTGAGGGGGTGCAACCTTTAAATACCCCAGTGGCATGTACCCATAGATTTCATGTTATGTAGCTCTATCTGTAGCTCGGATTCAAGACTTAGTTTATCTGTATTCCTTAATGCTAATGTTACTGAACCCCATTACATATTCAAGACCTAGTGCTTAGCAGACGACTGCAGTATTGTAATACCAAGTGCGTCTTATAGGCGAGAATAAGCTCCTCATGCACCTTATAGAATGAGAAAACCCTGAGGGCGAGTGGTTTTAGGCCATAGACGGACATGCGAGCTGCCCGTATATGTTTTCAGCTGTGAATATCCATTGATTAGAATGTTTTATTTCTAATTTCTCTAACATTATCCTTAAATTCTGTGTGCATCTTGTATTGCTGTAGTGGTATCAGCCACAGGGGTTGATTTACATCTGACACATGTCTTAGAGATACATAGATAGAACTAAACGACCGTGGTGTACGAGGTGGCCGATCCACCACGAGGGGGAGACCACCCCCCGAGGGGTGGATCGGCCACCAAGGACACCAGGGGAGTTTAGTTCTATATTTATTTCATGTTTTTGGGGGTTTAAATAAGGAGAAATTATCAAAATCTGGTACCGTAGTTCCCCGTACGAGCACCGGTCCGCCATTTTGAATGTTTACATGCACCCAGAACGAGGCTGCAGTGGTGGATCTGCCGCTGTGGTGGATCGACACATGTTACGCCACTGGGGGTGTGGCGATCGGCCGCGCAATGCTATCTCTACGGGAAAAAGTTATTCACATAAAATAAACTCTGTGTGGTGACTTATAAAACATCCCCCAGGGGTTGTATTATATGCTGGCAGTTTCAATGGAGGTTATTTGAAGCATCACAAAGCTCCTCGGGGAGAGTTGCATCCCCTTACAGTGTGCATGAATGCATTGACGCTCTACATTAATGGGGTGGTGGTTGTCAGGGCCCGATTGGGATAACTTCTATTTGCACATATACCGGGTAACACAAGATCTACTCCATAGATCTCCTATTAAGCAGCTGAATTTGTCATGTGAATAGAAATAAAAACTTCCTCAATGCTTGGTGTAGATAAATATAGAAAAAAAACACTAACTCGATACATGGAAACATCAGCTAATATTGTGTGGTGCACGTGGATATTCTAGCATTCGGGGTTGATTAAAACAATAAGCTCTGCGTTTGTCTACTTAATATGTGGAGAAATTGTGGTTGAATTGTTCATGAGTTAGACCTGCTTCCCGTTTCCGTTTTATTGGATTCGATTGCTGTAAATTCATGACGATTTACTGCGCACCGTCCTTATAAAAATTCAGGTGGGATTTTATATTGTTTAAGTTTGCCTTCCTTCAACCACAAACAGAAATGAAACAAATTCAAGTCTGGCAACATGCAAGCGTTGAAACCTATGTATTAGGTTTCCATGTTGGTCACGATATTAGGCTCTACCAAATGGACGCTGAGCGTCTAGTGTGATCACGTGATTTTATGGACCAATCAGAGGGCAGCAGCAAGTGGTCTGGTCACGTGACTGTTTGTGCAGCCGGTCATCTGTCTGGTATAACACTGTGCTAAAACACCAGGCTCCTCTAGACCTTGTAAGGCCGGTGATGCATTATCGCATCATGCCCATTGGTCGTCATGATGCATTATTGCATCATGCCCATTGGTCGCCATGATGCATTATTGCATCATGCCCATTGGTCGTCATGATGCATGAATGCAGCCTTTGGGACTAACCAGCTAACTCACCAGAGCTACATTCATGCCGACCCTGTGGGGCTGATACTCTCCCGTATTGGCGACATGATGCACCAATGAAGTGCTGGTGAGCAGTCTCACGAGCAGTTCATTGGTGCATCATGACAACCAATGGGCATTGTATTGGCAGCCTTTAAAGGTTAATGCGCACAAGTCAGCACTGCATTAATTGCATCATGCTGACCCTCCAGGAGTGTATCAACCCTGCAGGGTCGGCATGATGCATGAATGCAGCCCTGGTGAGTTACTACCAAAGGCTTCATCCATGCATTATGATGGCCAGATGGCATGATGTACTCCTGCATTAGCGGCCCTTGCAGAGCTATGGGCTAAAACCCATCCATGCCATGTCTCACGTGCACATGAGGTAAAACCAGATCAATGGCGCTTCCTAGTCTGTGCACGCTTCAACCCTCTCACTACATAAACCCTTTTATAGTGCTTTTATGTACTCTGCCTAGCATGCTAGTATGCACTGTAAAGGATAACTGTTGTACCTACCAGGGATCCTTGTAAAACTGAACAATGAACCACCGTAATTATACAACAGGCAGCCAGTGTAGTGGCAGTACCAGGTGGCAGTGCAGTCGTACAAGGAATCTCTGTAAAAATAATGCCACCTCTGTGAAAATAACCACAGATCTCTGGCAACTTTGGGATGAGGAATCCTTCGTTATTTTGACGACATTTTTTTTTGCAGTGTGCTTATACAACACCCACATTTATCATATAGAAATCAGTGGGGGCAAAGCAGCTGAAAGGTGTGGGGGACAGCTGTGTGAATGCTGGTATATTTCTCTATATCTATAGTAAAACCTCGAAAAGCAGAGGCATAGGATTAGGAAGCAAATCTTCATTGGGGGGCCCAGCAAGGGCCCCATCATTGGTACCTTGAATTGTCAGCTCACATGCAATGACGTCAATATATATTTATAGAAAATGTGTATAGAAAAGTAATTTTCAGTGAATTTTGGATTTCACTTTCGGCCCAGACCCCTATTTTCCCATCACCATATCAATCTAATTTAAGATGCAACGTTTCAGCCTCCTTTCTATTTTCTTTATGAGTTTTGACAAATTTTGGGGGGGCGCATAATCAGGCCCCACCTCCTTCATGGTTGGGGGAGGCCCAGGCCCCCTATCTGCCCCCCCTTTTCCTACGCCCCTGAAAAGCGCCAGGGATGCCTCCCCCCCTCACATTCCCCCACAGCCACAACTGCAGAAAGTCTTTTATATATGGGTCCAAATATATTTTGTCTTTGTGACACTAGGGTGTCAGGTATGTGGTGATACTATACACTCACGAGTTTTGGTATTCCCCTGAGGCTGCAGTGGTTTTCAGGAGGGTCTTGCCAAAAGAAAACGAGAATGAACCTCTGAAAATCTTTTCAGAGAGTGCTGAGACAAACGTGTATGGCCTAAATCGTTTTCATTGCATTGACAAAGAAGTTGCAGCAGAATGTATGGAAAACTCTTTTTGAGATGTGAAAAAACATGCACGTTTTCTCTAAACGATTATCCAAACAATTATTTAGCAAGACAAAAGCATGCACGTTTTCTTTCTAGGTTCACATTTCCTTTTTGGCAAGACCCTCCAGAGCACGTTTAGGTAGAACAGAAGCGCCTGTAAAGGGTTAAACACGTGCCCACTGAGATTGCATGCACTGAAATGGCCTATGTCTATTGAAATAACTTTCCGTGTCTGCCCAATTTCCATTTCAAATAAGTGTGCCAGTGCGTGAATTGCACAGGGGGAGAATTAGCAGGTCTAACCCTTTCACAGCTGATTAAGTGCATCACGGCCATTGGCAAGCATGACGCATTAATGAAGTGCTGGCGAGTGTTCTCACCAGTACTTCATTGGAGCATCATGCCGACACTCGAGCACTGTATCAATCCTATAGGGTCGGCATGATGCATTAATGCAGCCCTGGTGAGTAACCAGGGCTGCATGCATGCATCATGCCGGTCAATGGGTATGATGCATTAATGCATCAACAGCCCTTGAAGGGTTAAGGACAGGGTCTCTCAGATTCACATGGGCTTTGATTCACGACCATTTCGTGTCATGTTTAGTTATGATAGAACCATACTTTCTCAATTTGGAGTTCAAGTACAATGAAAGGGCCTTTAGACCCGTAGATCTGTTTACCTGTTTAAATTATGGCAGCTGTGTCCAATTACAACACTCGATCCCCCCTTGGAGATCATTCTACATTGATTAATAGATAAGACATGGCATGATGCACCAATGAAGTGCTGGCGAGACTGCTCGTCAGCACTTCATTGGAGTATCATGCCAACCGTACATGACCATATAAACCCTGTAGGGTCAGTATGATTCATGGGTGCAGCCATGGTGAGCTACTCACCAGCGCCGCATTCATTTATCTCGACCAATAGGCACCAGCGCCGCATTCATATATCTCGACCAATAGACACCAGCGCCGCATTCATTTATCTCGACCAATAGGCACCAGCGCCGCATTCATATATCTCGACCAATAGACACCAGCGCCGCATTCATTTATCTCGACCAATAGGCACCAGCGCCGCATTCATATATCTCGACCAATAGACACCAGCGCCGCATTCATTTATCTCGACCAATAGACACCAGCGCCACATTCACTTATCTCGACCAATAGACACCAGCGCCGCATTCATATATCTCGACCAATAGACACCAGCGCCGCATTCATTTATCTCGACCAATAGGCACCAGCGCCACATTCACTTATCTCGACCAATAGACACCAGCGCCACATTCACTTATCTCGACCAATAGACACCAGCGCCGCATTCATATATCTCGACCAATAGACACCAGCGCCGCATTCATTTATCTCGACCAATAGACACCAGCGCCGCATTCATTTATCTCGACCAATAGGCACCAGCGCCGCATTCATTTATCTCGACCAATAGGCACCAGCGCCGCATTCATTTATCTCGACCAATAGACACCAGCGCCGCATTCATTTATCTCGACCAATAGGCACCAGCGCCACATTCACTTATCTCGTCCAATAGGCATGATGCATAGATTTTATCAACTATCAGCATCTACCATTTTCAAATCAATTACTTTTCTCTGTTTATCTTTAGTCCACACTCAAAATGTTGAATGTACTAGACATCCACATAAAACGGAATGAAGCGATGTGGTTTCTACAATGAAGCCCCAGATGGCAGTACAGTAAAGCACTGTGGGACAAGGAATCGCTGTAAATATGTCGGCGAAAGGTTTGTCCAAAAAATGCGCTGTTAATTTGACTGCATTCTTTTATGACTCATTGGACTCGATTTGTGTGCATATCTGTGGAAAATAACAAGAAGCCAATTTATTCCCTGTTTGGAATCAGGAGAAAACTGGTCGTCTTTCTGATGCATTTCCACCCAATTCCAGTCAATTTTTTAATTGCTCGAATCTCGGGGGAATGCATCAGGAATCCACCATAAAAAAATTATGAAATTTGATCCATTATTTCTCTCAAATCTGATCGAAAAATTCGGGCAGATTTTTCGTCAATCGGCTTTGGTGGAAAATAATGGGATTAGCAAAAATATTCAGGCGAACAATGGCAGTGGAATACCCGCTGTAAGGGCTGGTTTCACTAGGCCGGTCAGGTCCATTTTTTTGCTAATCCGACGACTATTTTCCATACATTTCCTTTATGAAAATCAGTCTGATTGGCAAAAAACCGACACTGTGGAACGAGCCCTTTAGAAAGATTATGGTTGTGATTGTGACAATACCTGATTTAGCTGTACAAGCTGAGTCTCTCAGGTGTCACTAAATGACGAAGGACGTCTTGATTTACTTTGTCTTTCTCTGTACAACAGAATACAATCAGGCGTATGATTGGACAAGGCTAAACCTTTAAAGGTGGCTGATGTAGCAGTGCATCAGGCCCATTGCTCATCATTATGAAGCAATGAAGTGCTGGTGAGACTGCTCACCAGCACTTCATAGGAGCATCATGCCAGACCTTTCGGAGTGTAGCAATCCTGTGGAGTAGGCATGATGCATGAATGTAGCCCAGGCGAGTTACTCACCAGATCTCTGTTTATGCATCATGACAACCAATAAGCACAATGCAACCATTCATTAGCAGACCTTATAACACTGCTGGGCTAAGTCAGAGTGCATTATCCTGAATGCACCGTTCTGATTGGCTTATTGACCATGCATTATCTAGATGGATAATGCACTCCTGGCAAAAGAGGTTAACTTACCTTTAGACCTCACAATTATTGATATTCATGTGTTGTCAGGTGGCTGATGGGTGATTTTTCTGTGTTATAACAGGAATAATGCACTTGGTCATGGCTGTGGTCGTGCTCTAGACTGTATTGAGACATCTTGGGGCCTATAAGACCTATCGATGTTACAATACAGTCTAGAGCAGGACCACAGCCATGCCCCGTGCATTATTCCCTAATTGAAGACTTGATAAATACCACTCTGGCTCAACAATCTAACCCCTTAAGGGCTGCTAATGCATTAATGTGCCATGTCCATCGATCAATTACATGTATGAATGCAGCCTTGGCGAGTAGCCCAGCATGTATCATGCCGACGCTATCAGGTTGATACACTCCCAGAGGGTCGGTATGAATGCATCTGGGGAGTTGCATCCATATATCAGGATGACTAATGACCATGGTGTAATTAATGCAATAGCAATAGATGTTTTGAGAAAAGAGCTAGCAATCAACTTCCTCAACCCTTTCCAGCTCCTCTACAGAATATAAAACAAGGCAGGTAAAGGACATTTTAACACTTTAGTCATTGGTTTAGGGACACTGCCAAATGCTCTTTTTGAATTTTAATTTTATACTCTGCCCCCCCCCCCTTTACTTAAAGGTGGGGGGTGGTAAAATTCATTATCTTGTTTGACCTGATAAGCGCCCAGGGTCCTTAAAAAAATTCATGGTAGATAAGCACTAAAAGTCTTTTAATTTAGGCCTGTGTCTTGTCTGTAAAATGCTACAAAAAGGGGGCAGGCGCTTATTAGGGGGAGGGCGCTTCTTAGGTTTAATACGGTACCTTAGATTTCAGCCAAAAAAATGCACAAAACAGCCCCAAATCTGTTGTTGTTGTAGATCTTGTTTTATTGTTTTGGTTCTGAATTATATATGGGTTTTTAAAGTGGATTTTCTTGTAAAGAAATGTGCTTGAAATATCGGAGATATCCTTGTCCCAAAGCAGCCAGAGATTCATCGTCATTTTCACAGAGATTCCTTGTACGGCCATACTGCCACCTGGGGCTTCTTTTAAAATCTACATTGCTGCACCGTAATATGAATATTTACGATGGTAAGTTTTGTGAGGATCCCTGGTAGATTCAGCAGTTATTTCTTACAGTGTAGACATTAAGGATAATGGCTCTGGTTACTCTCTGAATGTCAAATAAAAGCCAATAAAGAATGCATGGAGCAAGTGATGAATCTATTTTGAGAGCTTGTTGTTTTTGCCCCTTTGGCTATTCAAATGTTGCTTTTAGCGGCACGAGACAGGACATTTCAAGAATGTCATTTGAGTTTGAAGGAGCAGCTAAAATTTCTAATTAAACCATTAAGGGCCGCTAATGCATTATGGTATGATGCTCCCTAGACACCATGGTGCATGAGTGAGTGTGTGTGTAATAGAGGTTTAATGCCATTTGACAGCTAAGGTCATATTCATGGCGAGAACAACATTACACAATTTCACAGAGGAATGTGTCAGTGCCTGCGCATATGTGCACCACACACATCCGAGGGGATAGGAAAGAGGAGAAATCGACCCTTCTAAGTGGGCTAGGGAATCCTGCATGAATGCATGAATGCAGCCCTGGTAAGTAAAAAATACTCCATTAAAATGCTGACTAGCCGACACACCAGCACTTCATTGGTGCATCATGATGACCAATTGGCATGATGCACTCTTTTAGCTATTCATGAACAGCTTCCCACGGATGTGACATGTTTGCCAAAATAAAAATGTCTCTACTTGATCTCAATAGTGGCCCTTAGACACTTAGGCGCTCATAGCCTGATTTAATATGCTTTGCTCATATTATGATGTATGAAAGCAGCAATTTTGAATAACCCATAAGTGCCTCATTCAGGCGTCTTGAGTACCCTGAAGAGTTTGATACAATGGTAAAGGTGAACGATGTTTAGTCTTTGCTGACCGTTTCTTCACGAGGGTGTCCTGCCCGTTCCGCGTTAGGCTGAGTGTGGAGCGGGCAGGACACCCGAGTGAAGAAACAGGATGCAAATACTAAACAGAGTTCATCTTTACATTCATGTCAAGGTGTTTGGGTGTATATTTAATCTATTAAATGGACAAAAACTCACATTTAATAAGGTTCTCTGACATTGTTTTGATGTGACCGTCGGCATCTTGAATTCGAAAAGTGCAGTGCGCATGCGCAATGGACCTATGACGTAATCATGCGGATTTGGTGCTGGTTATTTAATGCAGGGATGCAATACGGGGGTTTAGTGCATTGTCAATAGGGCATCGATATTCGCCTTGACATGAATAAGCAAATGTCCATGACTATGGGATATTTCTGCATCATATTCCCCGAGGTGGGACTGGAGTATAGAACGAAGCCATTATATGGCTGATTGGGATGCAACAGTCCCACAGAGGGGAATACAATGCAGGAATAGCGCATGGAGTGGACATTTGCATTTATGTCATGGCCTACGGAGTTATTTTGTCTTTAAATAGACAAAATGTCAGCTTGTTACATGAGTCACGTGATACTTAGCCATTGAATACAGACACACTGTATTCAAGGTGGTTCTAGTACTTATCTATAGTGACGTTTGTATCAGCCATAACATAAAAGCTAATGCTACATGATGCTTCAATGCAACCGTGGCAAGTCTTTTGCCAGAATTGCATTTGTGCATCTAATGGCAATGGAGCCTTCACCCTTTAACCCTTTAAAGGCCACTGATGCAGGAGTGCATCATATCCATTGGTCATCATGATGCACCAATGAAGTAATTGCAAGACTGCTCACCAGCTCCTCATTAGCGCATCATGCCAACCCTACGGGGTTGATACATAAACTCCCAGATGCCAGCACTTTATTGGTGCATCATGATGACCAATGGGCTCGATACATTTATGCACGAGTGGCCCTCAAAGGGTTAAGGGAAGGTAATTCATCAGGACTAACTGAAGCATCATGCCTATTGGTCGTCATGATGCATGAATGCAGCCCTGGCAAGTAACTCGCAAAGTCCGTCCCTAAATGATTGATATAGTAGCTCCACATTAAAGTTGTGGTGTCGCTCCTTTAATATGTAAGCATTGGAGTCAGTTCATTCATGGAAAGGCTATGAATATTTCAGTGTGTGCTCCCTGCTAATTCATTTTTCATGTAAGGTCATGTAAATTATAAATAGCACTAAAGGATTCTCAATATATTGTATTTGTAGGCCTTTGATAGGTTGGATGTTGAAGTTAAAGTTGCCATAACTTCTCTTTCTTCTTTTTTTTTCAAATTTCTTTTTGTTGAAATCTTATTCTACACATGAACATAGTGTCATATGGTGGGGATGGCTGTCGATAAAGCCTAAGGTCTACCGATATGTGTTATGCTTGATGTTTGAGATAGCATTAATACACCCTGGGTTTTGTTTATTTTAGTCTTTGGTCTGTTTTGGTGTGTGTGTGTGTTGTTGTTTTTGTTGTTGGTGTTTTGTTGTTTTTGTGGGTTTTTTTGTGGGTTTTTTTTTTTCGTGTCGTTCGATTTCACCAGAAATTACTAAAATATACCAAACAGCATTTGTATCAGAAAATATCACCATGCTTAATGTATACTGACCATTAATAAATAAAAAGAAACCTACATGATATACCAACTTTAAGTTCATTTAATTAATTGTGTGTAGCAGTAGGTGGTTGTGACAGTGCCTGACTTGTTGGTTGGAGGTACCAATGCACAATATCGCACAGTAGATCAATCGCTCCTTTGTACCGGGGCCTCCAAATGGGTAACGCAGGGGGCACTCGGTGCAGTGACAAGGCATGAAAAATAAACCACTGTTTTGTGTTGGGAGGCCAAAACTGTACTGAGCCTTGTAATATGAGGCAAAATAGAGCAGAAGAGCTCTTGAAATAGCTTCATTTTTTTAATTTTGGCTCAAATCTCATTGTGCTACAATAGAGCCATAATAAAATCCCTGGGTACTTTTTGTGGCACTGGCATTGACAACTGATATGTGGTGGTGTCTTCATTAATTTTTGAATTTTCTTTTGTAAACTTTGTTTGGTTTTTGAGGTGAATAAGGCAGAATTGACAATTAATGAAAAAAGACCTGGCAATGAACTCACCAGTACTGCATCTCACATGTAATATCATGACAGATGCATGTAATATGAACCCGAGGTATCCTACAGCTCTTGTCTGGACTCTCTGCCGATGATGATGATGATGATGATGATGATGATGATGATGATGATGATGATGATGATGATGATGATGATGATGATAATAAAACAATGCCTTAGTTTGTTTGGCCTAGTCTATACCAGTGTTGTACCTATACTGGCACCCTGCACCAATCACACAGACATTGCTATTGAAACACCCTGAGCACCAAGAACCAGCAGCACCAGAGAGGTACTGCAGTCTACTCTAGCTACCTGCTAAACCTTTAAGGGCTGCTGATGCAGGAGTGCATCATACCCATTGGTCGTCCTGATGCACCAATGAAGTGCTGGCGAGACTGCTCACCAGCACTTCGTTAGAGCATCATGCTGACCCTATGGAGTCAACACACAAACTCCCATAGGGTCAGCATGATGCTTCAATAAAGTGCTGGCAAGCAGTCTCGCCAGCACTTCCCTCATGCAACATGCTAACCTATGGGCATGATGCACTAATGCATCAATAGCCCTTAAAGGGTCAAAGGTCAATTAGACCCACCAGTACTGCATGTAGACGTCCAAGGACCATGTATGCCTAAATGTCACCTATAGAGTCTATTCCGAGTTAGCAGGACGCTCTATGGGTTATGCCATTACTGAAGCTTGTTACCAGCCAATTCTACCGATAAGACCTATCAGATGGGTACCAGTCGGCCCCCAAGAGGACCGCAGTGAATCGTTGGGCTTATCTTATTGGCTAATAAATGATCCTGCTAAGTCCGTATATGGTAGCAGCAGGTGTTGTACGTGAATAATTTAGGAGATACACTGTCCCCATTCCTCTATATGTGAGCGGCATTTTGGCTGGCTTCTCCTGCTACGTCTGCCCCATTATGAGACACTGTCTGCAGGGTGATGGGCGTCTTGAGACCCTTTAAAGGCTATAAAACCCTGCAAATAAACCACGGGTTTCAGCCCTGTGGTGTAGCATATATAGCATCCCTATGAACACAGTGTGCAGCTTATATGTGGGGTTTGTAGAATACAGAAAGGAATTGGGACCATATTAGGGAGTGATCATTTTTTAACAACAGGGGGGGGCTGGTGGGTTTGAGAGGGGGTTCAGAATTTTTTCAACCATTTGACCGGGTGGGTCAGAATTTTTTCAATACCTCTAATGGGGGTGTCAAAATAATTTCACCTGTTTTCAGTGGAAAACCCTGCGCGTTACTATAGGCTAAAAGGGGACGTCCGCGCGCGATTTTTGTCCCTTATGGGGGGGATCGAAAAATTTTTACCCCCTCAAGAGGGTGGGTCGAAAATTTTTTCGCACGTCCGCACGCAAACCCACCAGCCCCCCCCCCCCTGTTGTTAAAATTGATCACTCCCTTAGGTCTCTGTTGTCTCTGCTATAGTCTCTATATACTCTCTTCTAGCTCCCTTTTAGGAATAATACACCACGCTGTAAAAGAAAAATGACAGTTGAATCTTCCAGAGATCCTTGTAAAACTCAAGAGTGAACACTGTAATTATATAGCAGTGAACCAGTGTAGTTTTTACATAACTCCCCACATGGCAGTATGGAACCTCTGTGCAAATAACGATGATTCTCTTGCACCTTTGAGACCAGGATTGCGCAGTAGGAACAGTGGTACAGAAATGTACAAGAAATATATGTGAAAATAATGACAGATCTGCGGCAACTTATGGACGAGGATTCCTTTGTTGTTTCAAAGACATTTTTTGCAGTGTAGTCTGTACATATGAGTAGGAGTAGTTCCCTTTGGGAATAATACACTACTCTGACACAAAAAGGTCTGTGATAAAGAGCTCTCAGTGTTCACCGCTCCCGCCGCGTACATCATTCATCTTGTATATATATTCTGTATAGTCTGGTGTAGATAATTATACACCAGGGGGCAGCAGCTGTCTACATCTATTTATACATATTCTACAATAGTAGAGTTCTGCTGATAAAGCTTTTTCTTACACTATCTATTTGACAATATGTGTATAAGCCTATGTTCAATGTCACCATCTTTTTTTGTCCCTAGTCCTTGTCACTAGATCCTCTATGCCCATTGTCAATTTTAAGAAAATGCATATCTCAAGTTACTATTCTAATTTCCTTGCTTATTTCTATTATAGAGACCTGTGTTGCCGCCATTCTTAAAATGTCATACCGGAGCGTAGTGCTGGGTCCATCCACTCGCCACGTCTCTTACCACTGCTTATCTCAGGTTGGATATGATGGCCAAACAAAACCTAACCAAGAACCTCCATATCACACCTCCCAGTGTCTTAACCCTTTGTGTATGACACTGCCAGGCAGATCATCCCTAATGGTCAAGTCACTAATGATAAAATGATTACTAATGCCATATGAATTAACATTTGAACACCTGAGATGAGGACAAAGGAGCACAACAAATGTGTCCCCACTGAGGGTTATCACACTCGGCTTCACCTCGTGCACCATTCTCTATATATCACTTTCAGTTTTAAGGCTCCTATTTCCAAATTCTTAAACCTAAGCTGAGTGTTAGAAACCCTCTGTCAGACCAAATCCAATGAAAAAAATAATTAATCATAAATATAGCATGCTTCACCTGGCAGGGGTATGACACTGGGGAGAGGTTCTTGATAAAACTTATGGGCCTCTCATAAATATTCAACTTGAGATAAATGAAAGCAGCACTGCTGAGCTTCATGCTGGGTATGTGAGTTTAATATTTTATAATGTCTTAATGGTAGAACACACCGAAGCACGGTTGTACCCTACAAAATACCACCAATGTGCCAACTATTTCCTTCGGGTAGAATCTCATATTCAATCTACCACAGAATACCTTACTATAGAGTACATCACTGCCATATTGTATCTGTAAGCACCGGGTCTTAAATAAGCGCCGGTCTTGAATAAGCGCTTTCAATAAGGATTGAAAATATAAAATACATTATGAATTAAATTTTGAATAAGCGCCGGTCTTGAATAAGGGTGGGGGTATGACTTGGTTGAAATTAATAAGCACCCAGGCACTTATACAGGACAGTACGTAGTGTATTAATCAGAGTTTGATATTGAATATCCCCAGTTTCCCAATAACAAATAAAGAATCTTCTTGGAATGATAGTCACGAACCTTTGTATTACACCGTTGCCTCGCATGCACTCCATCAATATGCATTGCTTGGTATTTTTAGAGGCACAAGTAAATCTCTCCTGACAAGTGTCCATACCACTTTAACCCTTTAATGACTGCTGATGTATTACTGCAGCATGCCCATTGGTCGGTATGATGCATGAATGTAGCCCTGGCGAATAACTTGCATGCGCTATAAATTCATACATCATGCCAGCCAAACAGGGTTGATACTTCTACAAGGGTTGGCAAGATGCACCAATGCAGTGCTGCCGAGCACGCATAGCTGTCTGCATACATGCTCTCAATGTAATAATTGGGCCTGAAAGGGTTTCATATGATCCAATATAAGAGACATATACTACTGATGTTGATGGAGAATTATACACATGTGCACAATGAGAAGGCAATGTTCATGAGTTTTGGTAAAATCTAAACAACTTACAGAATGTGTTACAGCTTTAGATTGTGTGAGGTCTCCATATTGTAAAGGTCCTGAAGCATGCTGGTGATGACACACTGACGACATGCGTAAGGCCCCTGATGATGCAGGGAAGTCACCACTCCTACTGTTTGTATACAAAAAGAATTTTTTAGGGTGAAATGACAGCAATCCGTCACTAACAGATGGTGTACGGACAGTATCCTTAGGGTCCCCAGCTTTTTAGTTCTATTAGAGCTTGGAGTATGTTATATTGGTTCACAATTCATCCCAAATCCTTTAGATTCCATAATCACTGCACATTTGATGGCCGACAAGTAGCAGCCATCACTGGGTGTGATGTCATGACCTCAAGACTTAATTGGCCTCAAAATGAGGCTATCCACCATTACTGGAATGAAGCATGCCCTCAGTGCACCGTCACGGCCCTCGGACCATGTGACGCCACCATCACCAGCCTGCTTCAGGGCCGTGATATGTGTCCAGGTGCTGGTGTGAGGGATTTACTAGTCTATAGGAAAAAATGGCCTAGATATTTAGCTAATACTTGAATTACTAGTTTGTCTGACCTAATAAGGTCAAACCTGCAGAGTTGAGAAAATTGACCAAAGGCCCATTTTTACCCGCATCCCCATCTCTATAATGCTATATCTATGATTCCTACATTTTGGCAAAACCTATGAGTGTTAGCTTTATGTATATATTCACAATATATAATATATAACATAATTATTATGATGATCTGACTGCGGACATACTCAGTACCCTGTCCATGTATTAGGATGTAATTCTCTGAGGGCGCTACAATGAACAGAGCTACACACAATAAAATTAAATCCATCATATCCTGAATACTAAATACTGCAATGTGGTACAGAGGTATGGTACACCTTGACCCTTTAGGGGCCACTGATGCATTAACGCATCATGCCCATTGGTCGTCATGATGCACCAATGAAGTACTGGCAAGACTACTCGCTAGCACTTCATCGGGGCATCATACCGAGCCTCCAGAAGTTTGTGTATCAATCCTGTAGGGTCATCATGATGCTTAATGTAGCCCTGGTGAGTTACTCGCCAGGGCTACATTCATGCATCATGTTGACCAATGGGCATGATGCATTAATGCACCAGCGGCCCTTAAAGGGTTCAAATATTGTAAAGAAGCGTATGTTGCATCTCTAATGCACTGATGCATTGCAGGAAGGCATTTCTCAATATAGTACAAATGAACACGGCAACTATGACCTCAAACCCTCAAAATTAGAGTGGGTGATCGTAGGTAATACGACCAGGGCAAGCTTTTTGCAGTAGGTTGCTTCTATTTATGGAAAACAGTGGTAGTTTCTGTCAACATAAATCTAATGACCCAACAGTGGGTTGCCCTGTACCTGCTACAGTGGTCCTTATAGCTAATTTACAATTGGTGCTGAGAGTGTACAACTGCTCTGTATTTATATATATATATATATATATATATATATATATATATATATATATATATATATATATAAGATCATCACTTACTGCAGGGCAGTTGCCTCCCCCAGTGGATACATCACATTGCACCAATGTTCAGATGATGATATTTGGTTAATTAACATTGATGAACAAACTATCAACCTTGATTCAACATTTAGTGCCCATTCTGCCATCAACACAATACATGAATGCAGTACCTCAAAAACCTCCTCTGCCACAGCAATCTTTCATGCCTCTGTAAGTACAGGGCTGCCCAGGAGGTCATTTCTTAACACTCTATGACTGCTAAACTTTAGCCGTAGTGGGGACTCTTCATTTTACATCCCAATAGTATTGGCCATGTAGTCGATGTTGCTATTTAATAGCTACATAAGGGCTGATCGTACAGAACAGTCATAGGGCAGTACTTACGATTACTGGTAGGAAGTTTTGGGTTTCAAACAATAGTAGCTGTGTGCAGTCGTAGTGTCTTAAGAAATGACCTTCTAGTGCAGAAATGCAGCCCTGGCGAGTAGGCTGCAAAGGCTGCATGATATGTCTTACCATTCTAGTGAAAATCTGAGTGTGAATGTTTCTGACCGGGGAGGATTCTGACCAGACATTAAGGTGCAGGAAACAGCTTAATTCCATAAGGAACTGACAGATCATAGATTCATTTCATGTTGAGAACACACTTTACTATAGATTTGAATGGGCACCCCCATTCCTGTCAGAGGTGTGAAGAAACTGAATCTCATTCTCCATTGCCCTGTTCTTCACTATGTCATCATGAAAATAGCCTAAAAACCCTGATCCAAAAGTGGTTTTTGAGGGTAATTTATAACAAACAACAGCTTTGCCTCGTGGATCCTGCTTTGAGGCTAACTCCTGAAGAAACACTCAGTCTGGGGCAATTTTCGTGAACCTCTGTCTATATCCTTTATGTGGTTGCAGAAACCCTGGGTCAGAAACAGTGTAGCATATGGTAAAGCAGTAATTGCAAGATTAACAGATTTTTGATGAGTTAATCTCAAAATGGCATCCCTTGTTATCACTTTACATGGGATTAATGCTGACAGAGAGCACTTCATGAAGGTACCCTGTAAAAAAATAACTGTTGAATCTACCAGGGATCCTAATAAAACTGAACAGTGAACGACAGTAATTTTACAACAGGGAGCCACTGTAGTTTTTACAAGAAGCTCCAGATGGCAGTGTGGTGGTACAAGGAGTCTCTGTGAAAATAACGGCGGATCTCTTGCAACTTTGTGATGAGGAATCTTTCGTAATTTCAACAACATTTTTTTACAGTGTAACCCTTTGAGAGATGCTAGTGCATTAATTAGACAATAGACAACAATTTTCTTTACTCGAGACTGTCTGTTTTATAAAGACAATAGACAATAGATGCATTCATGCATCAAAGGACAACAGACAGTCAAGATGTGAAGACGGAGTTGTCTCTTGTCTTTATAAGACGTTTTACATTTCATTCCAATCAATCAAGTACCCAATCAAGGTATATCCAGAAGAATTAAGGGTACCTGACTGGTTTACAGCTATGGTGACCTTGCTCAGCCATGCACTGTATTCCTATAATGCACTCAAGGTCATTTCTATCGTGCAGCAGAGAACTGCCAGCCGTTTTATAATGCCCATTGGTCACCATGATGCATGAGTTACTCAAAAGGGCTACATCCAAGCATTATATTGACCCTACAGGGTTGATACACTCCCAGAGAGTCGGCATGATGCTCAAATGAAGTCTGGTGTGTCTGCTGGCTAGCACTTGATCAATGCATCATACCGACGAATGAATTCGGCATATCACATTGAAAGTAAAAGACCACCCTTCTTTATATATAAATATTGAATTAAAACAGTCAGACATAATTAATGGCACATCTGCTATTATAAGGGAAGCAGGGGACCTCTCTAATGACGTTACAATGGGCTAAATTGCTGCATTACTTATGCATTAAGGCCGTTACAAAACATATCAATAATTTAAAAAACTTAAGTGTGCAACATCATCATATTGTGGAAGATAGCTCAGTGGGACTATGTAGTGTTTATCACCAAAGGAAACCCTCAGTTATTGTTAAATCAGCATTTCTCTGTAGCCCCACTGAAAAAATAACCATTGAATCTACCAGGGATCCTTGTTAAACTGTATACATAATGAGCCACAGTTTACACAGCGGGGACCCAGTGTAGTTTTTACACGAAACTCCAGGTGGCAGTACAGTGGTACAAGGAAGCTCTGTGAAAATAAAGATATCTCTGTGAAAATTATGACAGATCTCTGGCAACTTTGGGATGATGATTCCAACGTTATTTTGACGACCTTTTTTTATAGTGTAGCTAGTCTATTGTGGCAACAAAGCCTACATCAGGGCTGCTTGATGTGTACCCTCATACCAGTGTATGTCTGACTCTTTTTTATTAAATATTAAAGCAGCATAGTCCGATGGCCAAAAAATCAATCTTCTCAAAAATGAGCCAGGATGTTCACATAGATTACACTTCCTATGGTACCTACTTAATTTGATCTCCTTCCCTTGATCAAGCTCATGCCCGAAGGAATTGTCTGATTTACACCCAATTTCATACCTAATGGAGTGAACGCCACAAGTCCATCAATAACTTTTAGATATGAATATGGAGATTTATGTTACAAACCACTATATGACCCTATATGCCCCCTATAAGTTAAAAGCTTCTGTCTCAAAAATATGCCTGGGACCCCCACACTATTTTTGCATATATGAAAAGTACATATCATTTTGAACCTCTGATGAGAATATGGCGAAAATCTAATTACCTTTAGTCTATCCCCGCCAGCCACCTTAATACACTTATCACATAGGGTTTAGTAGGGCAGTTGTACCAGTGTAATCATTAGTCTGTGATGGCATTACAGTGAAGGATCCCACTAAGATTTGAAGGCGTGTAGTTGTACCATCTTGAGAAATACCTTCCTGGCGGCAGGACGGGTTTACAAGAGCATAATATGACTGTTATGGCCAAATATGGTTATAAAGATTACCTAAAGTGTAAGAAAACATCACTGAAGGATTCACTAAATATTTAAGGGGTATGTTTCAGGATAAACAACGATTTGTCCCCCATTGTTAGCCTCTGAAGGGTCTCATTGTAAGCCCTATAGTACACCCAGTGGGAGCTCATATATCAAGGGTATTTAGCACCCGCTAACACTTTCAATCAGCGCATTAGCGGCGCTAACCAAGACAGGCGGCCATTGAACAGATGCCCGCTATTAGCGGCTTATCTCTCCACCATATGGTATACTGATAATGGTACAGATGATTTATTAGAGTATAATCAATATGGGGACTGACATATTGGGCGAGCCTAGAACAAATAGCTGGGATTAGCACCTTGGACCTTTAAGAAGTGCATCATGCCCATTGGTCATCACGATGCACCAATGAAGTGCTGGTGAGCAGACTCACCAGCACTTCATTGGTGCATCATGCCGACCCTACAGGGGTGTATCAATCCCGCAGCATCATTATGATGCACAAATGTAGCCATCGCAAGTTATCATACAATACCATTAAAATAGATGGGTTTTAATTTCTGCCACCAGGTGGCTTCTGTGTACCGGGTAGCATTTGTCTTTAATGCACCTGCATCCTTTAAGGTGTTAGATGGTAAATAGTGCATAAAGGTATTAATCCCATCTGTTCTCCTGCTGGACAATGCATTATCCCTATGCCATATGGTACAGGTAATTGAAGAAATAACTCATTAAGGTATAATCAATTATAGTACCTAACAAATTGGATGAGTGTAGAACAAATGCCTGTTGTCACATGTTTAACACTTCAAAGGCCCATAGTTCAGGCCACACTAAAAAAAATGTCTGTTTCTGGTTAAGAGGACGGGTCATTGTGAGAGATGCTGATGACAAACTTTTTCCAGCCCTTGGCAGGAAAATCTGTTTTTTTTTTCAACAAAGTACTGTAAAAGTCTTCCATGTACCATACCACAATCCCGCACATTTATGAATACTCGTCGGACGACAGCTATAAATCATGCGTGGAACGAAAAAAGGAATTCCAAACAAAAAAAAAGAAAATCACCACCCCACTGTAAAAATCCTCATACTCTCAAACAGAAACAGACTTTTTTTAGTGTGGCCTCAGTATTGCCTATTGGTCACTAGCCCTGCCTCCAAATCAGAGCACCACATGGTGCTACAAGATAACTTTCACAAAGGAAGGAAATAGTATAAGATATACTAGAGCAAACTTACTATCTGAATCATTTAATTAATATATCATTTAATAAAATCATTTAGATTTTGAGGAAACCTTATGTCGGTTGTTTTACTCTTTACAATGCTTAATTATAATCTGATTTGCAAGCTGTGAAAATGACATGTAGCCCAAGATTAATGCTGGCTCATCAGTTGCCTGCTCTAGAGCTGGTGTCCATCAGGTTTTCATATATCCTGCAATTGAGTGTGGGTGGGTCAACTTAAGAAGAGCCCTGATTAGTAGGTCATTCATTAAAGAATCATGACGACGTATTAGTAAAGTACTTGACCTTTAACCCGTTACAAATCAATGCACCACTGGTCCTCCGTAGGCATGAATGAATCTCTGGAGGGTGTTGCTCCTATTGTAAAAAGAGCTGTGAGTATGTGCCCTCTTTTCTAAACAAGTTATGCACTGCTTCACCATTCAACTTGCACTCACCACATTAGTCTGAAAAGTCACCTGCCTTGTTTAAAATAGAGAGAGCTGTGCTACCAGGTACCTACTCATGTCACATGCTCTATAGTATATTATCATGACTGACTTCTCCCAACTAGGTACCTACTCAAATCCCCCTTTTTTAGCACCATACTTGAATGGCCTCTTGTGAGCAACAGAAGGGACAAGTTATAGCTACATGAAAAGAAAGGACTGGAAACAAGGGCATTTTTAGCCAGCTCTTCCTTTTACTATAGGAGCAACACCCTCCAGGTACCTACTCATGTCACAGGCTCTATAGTATATTGTACTGACTGACTTCTCCCAACTAGGTACCTACTCATATCCCCCTTTTTTAGCACCATACTTGAATGGCCTCTTGTGAGCAACAGAAGGGACAAGTTATAGCTACATGAAAAGAAAGGACTGGGAATGAGGACATTTTTAGCCAGCTCTTCCTTTTACTATAGGAGCAACACCCTCCTGATGAGGTACTTTGATTCATGGTGCCAGCTAGCCCCATTTATAAGAGAGTTGGTATGATGCACAGATGAAGTGGCGGTGAGTCTGCTCACCAGCACTTCATCTGCATGATGCACTCCTGCATTAGTGGTCCTTAAAGGGTTAATAGTCAAATCCCAATAGGGTCTGGAGGGTGTTGCTCCTATGGGAAAAGGTAGATTGGCCTTAGAAGTGCCTCACCTGCAGCAGTTACTTTCTTTTCAGTCCTGATTTTTGCTGTGTTGCACAGAAGTTCTCATGTCAGTCAGGTACAAGTACCCCGAAGATGATAGCTACTCAAAACAAGAGCACTAAAAAGAGAGTCACACAGTAAGGTACCTACTTGTGTAATACACACTATTTTTAAACAAGGTGGATTTTAAGTCTAATGTGGTGAGCATATATGTTGAAGGGTGAAGAAGAGCGTGATTTTTTAATGTGAGAGGGTACCTTCTTAAAGCTCTCTTTAGCTTATGTGCAAGAGCCTCCGTTGGGAGCTGGAGTGTGTTGCATGTATGCTAGATAGAAAAAGCAGTAAAGGTGTATGACAGGCAGAGTCACTGACACCCTTTTCTAGGACTTAATTTACATAACCAGTTGTGTGCAAGACAACATTTATCGTTAAGACTACAAGGACTGTTGTAGGTGAGGCACCTTCTAGGTAAAACTACCTTTTCCCATACATGCAACACCCTCCTGGAAGGTGCAGACAGTGTGTTGTTAGGGAGGTTGTTGTCAATAGTTGTGGTAACAGTTCATCTTGTACACAGACACGTGGCAGCTGCTCCTCTATCCTACACACACTGCACACTGCTCTGGAGGGGGGGGGGGTGGAAGGGGAGGGGGATGGGACGGAACTGCAGTAGGAAGTAGAGGGTGCAGGAGAAGCAGGGTGTCACAGGGGCAGATGGATTCTCCCCCAACTTTCCCACCCCCCAGCCCTCTTCTCCTCTCTCTCTTCACTAGAAATTAATTCAATAGAAATATTTTCGTTTTCTCACTTTATTTCAACTCTCTCAGCAGGTCTAGGTTGGGAGGGGGGAGAAGGGAGGTGGGGGAGGGGGGCTGCAGTAGGAAGTACAGATGTAGGAGGGGGATGGGGGGATGAAGGGGAAAGGTGGGATGTGAAGGGATGAAGGTCCAGTAGGAAGATGTAGAAGAAACAGAAGGGGAGGGGGAACTGATGGGTTCAGGGTATGCGGAGGTGGAGGGCGGATTTAATTTAGTTATTTAAGTGTGTTTTTTTTAGTGTCACATGATTCTTCTTATTTATGCATCATAGACGAGCCTACGTGGCTGATGCACTTCTGCAGGGTCGGCATGATGCACCAATGAATTGCTGTTTAGCCGGCTTACCAGCACTTCATTGGTGCATCATGACGACCAATGGGCATGATGCACCCCTGCATCAGCGGCCCTTTAATGGTTAAAGGATTCAGAGGCTTGAGGGAGTGCAGTTTGACTCACCCAGGTGAGTCAAGAACCATCCGGTCAATACACACCAGCCTGATCATGCTGCTGTCTACTTCCCGAACCAATACCCATCTAAAACTCTGGGAAATATTGATCAAAACCACAGGGCTCAAGGGGGAGGGGGGGGCTCAGCAGTGGCCAAAGTATTTATACTGTCATGGTCATGGTTTAAAAAGCAATTATGTTTTGCCGGCATCGTAATGACCTATGGGCATATTGTATAAGTACAGTAACGGTCCTTATCTCTTTTAAAGGCCGCTGATGCAGGAGTGCATCATGCCCATTCGTCAGCATGATGCACCAATGAAGTGTTGGCGTGCGACAGCACTTCATTGGTGTATCATGCCGATCCAAGGGCATGATGCCTTACTGCATTAGCAGTCCTTACATGGTTACAGGGTTAACCCAGTGGGCCGCCATGATGCAGGAATGCCGCCCTGGCAGCTATACCTGATGAGCCTCACCTTAGGAATAAAACGTGAGATGCTGCACGTATTCCGACCTAGCGGGATAGGGGTGGCGCCGTAGTGTCTAGCTGAAGCTGGTTACCAGCATGCGCCTTACACTGGTTTCATGGGTCAGTTATGTAATACCTGGTGGGAATCCACTCTGTCCCACCTTACATACAAAAGTATGAATGAGACTCTTAAATTAGCACATAGTGGCTTAATAATATAGAACCAACTTCATAGGTATGGTTAGTGTGGGTTATCACTCATCACACCTCCAGATGTGGAGTCTTCACACCAACAAGTGTGGAAACTCACCTATGTATAGAGTGTCTTCATGACCCCTGAAGCTGCAAATCTGACGAGAATGCATGTTAATTAGGCCTTAGCTGGTAGCTGCAGTGCAGTCACACCTGCATGCACTACCAGCATGGTACTAGCACCCACTGGTCCACTTGCAACCTCGGTATAGGGAGCTATATGTCTAAAAATTGAGGCCAAATCCCTGGGAACTGACCACAGACTGAGCAGCACCGGATGCGGCATACAGGTAGGGAAAATTAGCCACAGGAGGGTCTTGTCAAAAGATAACAAGGAAGAACTTCTGTGATTTTTTTTGTTTCGAGAGAACTGAGGAAAAGGTGCATGGCCTACCTCGATTTTAAGGTACTGTCAAATAACTGCCCTCAGAGTGGATTAAGAAGTGAAAGGGAAAGCCCTGAAAATTATATCTAGCCCTTCTCATGTGTCTATTAAATTTGGATAATTCAACTGATGTGCCAATATATCTTATTCAGAGGATGCCAGGGGGTCTTGCCAAAAGAAAACGAACAAGTATGTGTGTAAATCTTTTCAGAGAGTGCTGAGTAAAACGTGTATTGCCTAACTCGTTTTTATAGTATTGACAAAAAGACTACAGCAGAATGTATTGAAAACTGTTTGTGAGATGTAAAAAAAATGTGCATGTTCATCTAATCGATTATCAAAAAAATCTTTTACCAATACAAAAACGTGCACATTTTCTTTTTTGTACACATTTCTTTTTTGGCAAGACTCTCCAGCACACTTTTAGTTTTAGACACCGGTACCGGGACCCATGGCCCTAGGGACAGTTGGCCCGGGACTGATGGCCCCAGAAAATGAGACTGATGGCCCCACTTTTGGGACTGATGGCCCCACTTTCAAATTTGATGCCCCTGTGTATAATATTATCAAATAATTCACATATATTTGTTATAGAATGAATGTTTACATGATGTTGACTGCTTATGGAGCATGTTTGGTGTATTTTAGCACACGTTTGGAGGTGTTAGAGCCACAATAACCAATGCCTACCCATTGAGGCAGTGTGTGTAGCCCTGTGGGGTGGGTGCCTGGGGATTAGCTATGTCACCTTTCAGCTTGCAGCGCTGACTGGGCACACTGTAGTGACTACATAGTGACTAAGAGAAATCAAAGAGAAATGGATTATTAAAAAATGAAATTGAAAAAAAAAATTAAAAATAAAGGAAATTGAATAGAAATTAAAAAAACGAAATTGAAAAAAAAAATGGAATACACAAAAAAAAATTCACATTCTTCACAACTAGGAAGCTACATCTTTCACACCTGCTTTGAATACACAAGAAATTGAAAAAAAAATAAAGATAAAGGAAATTAAATAGATTTAATTGTGTTTATGTATGGATTCAATATAGAAAGCACATCTGAAATTTTTTTTTTTTTATTTTTTCAACATTTTTTCTTAATAATTATCTATTTTTCATATAATTTTCAATCAAGTGTAACATGGAAAGTGTCATAGATATGCATGGTTTAAAAGTTGGGGCCATCAGTCTCATTTTCTAGGGCCATCGGTCCCACTTGGGGCCATCGGTCCCCGGGGCCATCGGTCTCTAGGGCCATCGGTCCCACATTCTTAGACACCCGTGCACATTTTACCTGCCTCAGTTGACAAGAATGCCTTTGGCAATTCCAAAACGTGCACGTTTTAAATTCTACTTCTCGCTTTCTTTTTAGTGTAATGGTTCGTATTGACTTATATGTTGGGTGGCTCTTTGGCTCGCTTACCACTAGATGTACCAACACAACACGAGTAGTTCGGGTTGGGCAAAGCCCCAGAAACCCCTACCTCTCGGGTAGGACTTTATTTAATCTCTCTGATGACAAAGTATTAGCGTCTGGACTGGACCATGTCCAGTCCCCTTCTGCCGCTCGTCCGGCTCCTTAGTAGGAGCTGGACGCGAGGCATGGTGCTGCCCCCTCTTGTACCAACGAGGTATCGCAAAGCGACACCTAGCTAGCATAGAAGGAACAAGCACCACACGAACACGTCTCTCGGATGAACGGCACTAATATATATACAATGATGCCGGCCCCTACACCACCCCCACTAGACTTTACCTAGGGTTGGGTGTAATTAACAAGTAACTATTGTTAACTTTATACAGTGGTGTTATAAATAAATAGGTAAGTCTATATATACACAGTTCGTATTAAATATAGAACATTTAAGGGGCATTATAAGTTATATGTACACAATAAGGCATCATCGTATATAACCCGAAGTGTTTATAAATAATAACAAAAATAGGAAGTGGCCCCTTATGGACCATCGACCTATGGTGATAATGTTACACGTGTGTTATTATTAAACATGAGACGCGACGAAGAATATTCGATGTGTAGTAAGGTGATATTGATAAATTTTTTTACAATGTTTTTACCGACCCGAGGTGGGGTAAATAACCCGAAAAAATTTTGACTTTTACTTACAAGAATATAATATACGATATAAAAATAGATTTATACAAAATATGAAATATAGGTGTCCTACCAGGGTAGCAGGATCACCCTTACAATATACCGGACTTCCGGCGAACCTGGAACGACTGGTTTCTGCAGCTCCACCCGGCGACATATGTGTGGTGGCAAACCACGTTGCTGTTATGATGTGCCCTGATGAAGATGGGAAGATGGAGACCCGGTTAGATGTTGTAGTCCTTTGGGTGTTCGGGTTAGCGTCCATCCTCGCTGCAGGTTACGATCCAGGTATCAGGAGTCCAGCGTAAGGAACAGTGCCTCTGGCATACTAAATGCATTTACCCTCGGGTACAAGGAGACACCAACAGATGGACACTCAAAGATCTTCAGGATCTGTGTCCATCTTCTCAGCCGGCTCCACTGAGGCAGATGGAGCCGAGCTGCTACAGCTGCTCGTAGAGAGCGCCGCTGAAGCCTCGCTGGGAGTCTCGCTCCCCAAGCTCAAGGCCCTCATCACTGCGGACGGACTGTCCATTGCCTCGGATGCTGGTGCAGCAACCGTGGCAGTTGGGACAGCCCGGTTCCAAGTGGGGGGCGGGAGCAAGAGAGCTGCCGGAATCGGCGGAGCAGCCGGGACCGGTGGAGTGGCCAGAACCGGTGGAGTAGCCGGGGCTGGCGGGGCATCCGGGGGTATCTCTGGTACGAAGATGAGAGACGACGGTAAGCCGTCCCACTCCTCCAGATGTTTCCCGAATGCCAGGAAAAACTTGAGGTCAGCCTCCTTAAATCGATGGATATATCTGGAGTTTTCAGCTTCGTGAAACTCTTTAAGCTTTTCGGCTTCCTTCTGTTTCCGCCGGCAGGACTCGAGGGCTTCCTCGACCTTCTTCCTTTCCAGCTCCCTGATTTTCTCTTCCTCCCGCCTCTGGATCTCGTAGACCAGATTGACGGTGGCTTCAGTCATCACACGCCAGTAGTCAACAGACTTCTGGCGGTGCAATGCCTGCCATTCTGCCATCAGGTCATTCTGGATCTGAACCGTTCGGACATCGCGGTGGTCGACGAACGTATTCGGATCCTGAAGACCTGACAGGGTACCGGAGATTAGTTCCATTAGGGGTACCCGAGGACCCGTCGGTGGAACTATCACTGGTGGTGGCGCTGGGGCCTCCACTGAGACAGGCGGGGTGCCTGTTGGAGGAGCAGACGGGCCCTCCACCGTGATGCCTCCTCGGCCTCGGCCACCACCCGGGGAGCCTCGGGTGGACTCCAGCCCACCGCGGCCCCTACCACGAGCTTTGGCCCGGCCCAAGGAGGTAAGGACCTGCGACTCGGGTCCAGCCGGTCCCATTGAAGGGAACTTCGCCGCGTACTCACTGTACGTGGGGCGCTTGCCGGAGGATCCCTCTCCAGCCCACCAAGTAGAATACCCGGATGGGGGAGCGAACAGTTCGCCCCCATCATCCAGGCCGCCAGAGGCTTCGCCCGGGCGTTGTTCCGCGGGTGCAGGTGTGGAGGTGGCTGGAGTCGCCGGTGCGGTCGCCTGGCTACCCGACCTGCGGGCCTGGTTGCCAGGCATCTCTAGAGCCGAGACCTGTTGTCCCGACTCGCGACGATCAGCTGGGTTGGCTGGTCTTGGCTGGTCCTTGCCACCCGAAGGGCTCACGGACCGGTCTGCTCGGGTCCTCTTGGAAGCAGTAGTCGTGACTGTGCCTCCGTTTGGACCTTTAGAGCGGGCTTTGGCCTTCTCTCGCTTGTCGTCTCCTCGCCACTTTTTCACCTTCAGGTGCACCTCGCTGGGCATCCCGAATTTTGTGGACGAGGAGTTCGTCTGGAAGTAAGTCAGCAAGTTGCCGCTCTTCCACGAGCAGAATCCGGTCTCGAATGCCTGCTCTTTCACTTCCTTGATGCTCAGCGCGGACCAATTAGCAAGGAGCTCGCTGAAGCACTTGATGGCTCGTTTCCTGGTCTTCTCCAGGCCGATGCCATGGGCCTTCTGCAAATGCAGAGCCATGTCTCGGCGCCGGTGAGTGCTGAACGAGCCATCACAATGTTTACTCGGGCGGTCCCCGAGCACACACATCATCACAGGCTTGTGATGCATATGATACTCGACGATGTGTCGAGCGAAGCGGGGCTTCGTCTCGAACATCTTCTCACCCGTGAGAGCCAGCTGGCAAGACTCAAACGGGCACCTTCGGCGGTTGCCGGTTGGTCCCCATTGGGTCATTGCCCACTGGACTTTCGTCCGGGCCTCGTAGCTGTAGATCGAGCCTAATTTGGACTTGAGCTGGTCAATCCAAATCAGGTAGAACTTGCCTACTGGCGTATCCGAGGGGCCGGACTTCATCCACTCCTCGTCATCGCTGTCACCGTCCTTATTGACGGCGCTCGGACACATATAGTGGACTGTGTCGTAAGCACAGTCCGCGAAGCAGCGGGGAGTCCGTTCCTTGAACCCCTCGGCTGCATTCTTCCACATCCACTTCTGATTGTCGTCCTTGGGAACATCCGTGGTCATTTCTTCCCACGTTGTCACGGACTCCAAATCAGATTTGGCAGACTCGGGCAGCTCTGGATCGCTTTCGCTTTCCTCGCTGTCCGTGTATATGTCAGCTCCCCTACGGCTGGCTCGGCTGGAGGTGGTAGTACCAGTCGGAGCCTTGGTAGGGGACTTCGTCTTTGCACCCGACGTGCTGGCTGCAGAAGATGCAGTAACCGAGGTGGCTACCGTGGTGGTTGTAGTGGTGGGAGCGGGCGTCTTCGGTTTGCCCTTACCCCTCGGCTTGGTGGGGGGCGTGGGCTCTGCCGGAGACGCTTTCGCTCCATTCTTCTTCTTCCGGCGCACAACCTTAGTCGGTTGGGCTGGAACTTCGGGACTGGAATCCGACTCGCGTCGGCTCCTGTCCCCTGTCCGAGGGCTCCTCCTTCCGCTGACCGGGGAGTCAGAGTCGGAAGAGATCTCAGCTTTTCGTTGGGCCTGCTGCTTGCGATGGGCCCGGCGAGCTGCGGTGAGCTCCTTCTGCTGCTTGGCAAGCTCGGTTCGCTTTGCCTCTACAGCAGCCTGCTGGCGCGAGATGTCCTCTTCCGAGATCTCGCCAGGTGCCTCCGGGATGTCGGCAGCTGGGTCGGTCTCGGTCGTGGACCTCTCGACGGCGATGCGGACATCCTCAGCCTCCAGATCGCTCTCAGTGAGAGGACCCTTGGGCGCAGGTTTACGGGTCAATCGCTTGACCCGGTCGGTTTCCACCGACGACAAGGTTACTGTGGAGTCTGTATCCATGTCGGATTCGGACTCCCTTAACTCCGTGGCCTTCTGGATGATGCCCGCAGAGATCAAGACGGCTCGAGCTAAATTCTCGTTAGTCGCCATATTCTCCGCCAACTTTAGGTAGTTGCGGAGCCAAGAAACTGGCATGTTGTCAGCCAGCTCGTCACTACACGAGTCCATTACCATAGTTTTAAGTTCATCTGGTATGGGCTCGGGCACGCCCTGTTCCACCGCCATGGGCCCGCATCCGAACATGGAGGCGTGCATAGGGATGTACGTACCCCAGGAGGTATACACGATACCTTCCTGGCGATCAGCGTGTGCTAGACGTCTGATCTGAGTCCTGAATCCCGGAGGATACATTGGAATGTCCAGGACATCCACTTTGCTACCCGAAGCGGCTGTTGTAGACGGGCGCTCCGGGCGTGGCGGGGGTGGAGGTGGCATCCTCTCCCGGTCGGTTGCCTCGGCCATAGCCGAGAGCGTCCGGGCGGCCTCCTCTGTCGAAGAATCCATAGATTCCTCGACCCGAGACGGGACCTTCGGGTCCTCGTCTTGTTCCAACGGAATGTTGGCTGTTTGACGCGCAGCGTCAATCGTTCCCTGTGCCATGGCACCGGGTTCGACTTCCAAAATTAATTGGCAAGTTTTGTTGGACTCCTCCCGAAGGATTCGTCCAACAGAGAGGCTTTTGGGGTTAGCTAGGCTAACACGACAGCTACAGGCTGTATAACCGCCGACAAATAACTAGAGCAAAAACGGGTGGCGTCTAACCACCACGAGTCCGCTCTAGTTATGACCAGTATGACGTCAGACCTCTCGTCTCGCGAGATCCCGCCATGGCTATCCGGTGACCTAGTTCCGCGCTTTCCCGCCACACCAGCAGCGCCACCTAGGGAACTAGATCCGAACCAACATTCGACTCGACATGTGAGACGCGGCCTACTACCCGAGTGCTATCGTCTGGAGCTTAGCGGTGTATACAACGCTTCAAAGCGAATGTACCGGTTAATCCGACCGCCACTCACAGGATACAGCCACCCGGGGAGGGCGCGTTCGACATCTCTGGCCGTGGAACGTATGTTGCCTGCCTATGGCGGACAACACGCAGCAGCTCGTTGTGTACTGAGTTAGGTTACAGCAGACCTCAACCGGGGGCTGCGTCTAACGCCTTCGGTTAGCATTTTATTTTTCCCGGCTTTACGTACGGCCTTTTCTGGATCTCGCTTAGTCAGAGTGGGACCCTTCCCATACGTAATGCCTTCACTCAGCGAGACTTTCTTCCATTTCTTACGATTAGGTCGTTTCCTGGCCTTCGTCTTCTTTTTTACTATAACCTCGTCTCCCGGCGTCTTTCTCGGCCGGCCTCTAGGGCGCTTCCTCGGTACTACCACGCTCGGTCCGCTAGGGACAGATACAGGTGGTTTGTAGCCGAACTCCCTCTCCGCCTCTTCGCGCCCCTTCCAGGGCCGAAGTTTTCCGACATTTGTCTTCCATTTCCTACCCGTCAGGCAGTCCTCTATCATCACCGTGGACTCGGAGATGACACGAACGATTTTAAATGGACCTTCCCAAGGCGTTACGAGCTTCAGCTTATCCAGCGGCTCGTAGTACCTTAGTACTTTGTCCCCAACATTAAAACGAATTCGTTTAGCATTGGTGTCATAGCCCACCTTCTGCCACTTCGCACTCTTCAGCAGTTCTTTCCGAACGGCCTCGTATGCCTGTTTGAACCGGTCCCTTAATGACTCTACAAACAGCACCGTGCAGGGCGCCTCCGGGTCTATTCCAACCACTCCATACACTAAGTCGGCGGGCATTATGATGTCCTCGCCGAACACTAGCATGTTTGGGGTGCAGTTAGTTGATGAATGGACAGTGTTGTTGTAGGCATGTACTACAAACTCGCACTGTTCATCCCAGTCATCCTGGTGGGTATTAACCAGGGGCTTTAGTACTTGTATGAGGGTTCTATTGAAGCGCTCTACCTGCCCATCCGACTGTGGTCGGTACGGGTTTGTTCGGGTCTTACAAATGGCTAGGTAATGGCACATTTCCTGCCAAAGTTCTGACTCGAACTCCCTTCCCTGGTCACTGTGCATCATAAGGGGAACACCCAAATGCAGCACCCAGCCTTTCACAAATGCCTCCGCGCATGTGGCGGCTTTGTGGTTGGGAAGGGGGAACACCCGAGTGTACTTAGTATAATAGTCGGTTACGACCATCATACAAGTATTGTCTCGCGGCGTCGTCTTAATCCCACTGATGATGTCTATCGCTACTCGAGCAAATCTGACACCAAACAATTCCTGTGATAAGGGTTGCTTACCCAGGCCGGGTCCCGGTTTGTTTTTACAACAATCCGGGCAAGTGGCGATCCACCGGAGCAGGTCGCCTCTCATACCGGGCCAGTAGTAACGCCTTTGTAGACGCTCTATCGACCTTCTCTTACCGAAATGGCCACTCGTTTGGTGGCCATGGCAATAATACATGATATCCCTCCTCATCGGGGCGGGTATCACTATTTGCAACAGCCTACCGTTGGTGGGAGTTGTCTTCCACCTACATAGTATGCTGTCTCGGATCTCTAGCTCGGCCCATTGAGCCAGCAACCGCCTCGCTTCCCTATCCTCCAGGGAAACTAGAGGCCTTGCCGGTTTAATGCCTGACCGTAGGTATTCCATTATGCGCGCAGTGGTGGGGTCTGACTGTTGAAACTTCTTGATGGTCTCCGGGGACCAATCGAGATAGCTGCATACAGCCTCCTCCCAGGGGATACGGGGGGTGGTATAATTAAATACCAGCCCGGCTACCACAGCATTGTGGGCCCCGCAGTCTTCACATGTGGCATTTTGGCACCTTCGGATAGGCCGTCTTGACAAGGCATCCGCATTGATGTGTTTAGCACCGGGTCGGTGCTCTATTTGTTTATGCTCTAATCCGAATTCGGATAGGTGAGCTAACCAACGTCCAATCATCCCCTCGGCGTCCTTAAAGTTAAGGAGCCACCTAAGAGACGAATGGTCTGTTCTTAAAGTAAAGTCACTTCCCCAAAGGAAATGCTTAAACTTCTTCGTATACACCACCACAGCGAGGAGTTCTCGCTTGGTGGTACAATAATTTCGCTGTGTCTTGCTTAACGTGTTGCTAGCAAATGCTATTGGCACTTCGACTCCCTCTTGGACCTGAGAGAGAGCTGCCCCAATCGCATCATTGCTCGCATCGGTGTCTAAGATGAAATGTCCCTCGGGAGTGGGATATTTCAACATGGGTGTATTCCTAAATAAATCTTTTATTTTATTAAAAGACTCTTCTTGCTCGCTGGTCCATGGGAATGGGTCCCGTGCCCTCCCCGGGGTCCAGTGAGCTAAGCACTGCATGGGGAAGCTGACACGAGAGTAATTCGGTATGAAATCACGATAATAGGAACAAAATCCTAAAAATGATCTCACCTCCTTAGCACTCGTGGGTCTTTCCCAATTTTCTACAGCTTCTAATTTTTCCGGATCCGCACTTACCCCGTTAGGAGTAATGATCCTTCCCAAGTATGTAATGGTTTTCTTAAACAAATTACATTTCTTGGGTTTAAGTTTAAGACCGTTTGATAGTATCCGGTCGAGGACTAATTGCAGATTCGCCAGGCATTCCTTGAATGACTTGCCGAACACGACCACATCATCCAAGTAAACCAGGCATTTCTTCCACAAAAGGTCACTCAGTAAGGATTCCATCATAGCCTCGAATGTAGCGGGGGCGTTACACAATCCGAAGGGTAGGACATTATACTCAAACAGCCCCATATGACTGGAGAATGCTGTCTTCTCCTTGTCTTTGGGGTGCATTGGTATTTGCCAATATCCGGACTGTAAATCCAAGGTACAGAACCATTGGTTTCCGCCCAAGCTATCTAAAGTCTCGTCTATCCTTGGTAAAGGATACGAGTTCTTCTTTGTTATACCGTTCAATTTCCGGTAGTCGACACAAAAGCGGATTGTACCGTCTTTCTTAGTAGTCATACAAACAGGGCTGGACCAGGGACTCGAGCTAGGCACGATTACCCCTAGGTCCAACTGTTTTTGTATTTGCTCTTCACAGATTAACTTCTTCTTAAGGGGAAGTCTACGATACGGGATTTTAAAAGGTTTCTCGCTGCCCACATCTATGGTGTGCAACACCTTATCGGATCTACCCACCGGGCCTCCTTCCCTACCAAAAGCACCTTCGTACTTTTGTAGAAGTCTCGCTAGGCAATCCTTATCGTCCGTATTCTTTAAATCTGACTGATCAATCAGCTTTTGGAATTCTTCATCCATAGGATGCTGACTAACTGGGTTTAGTGGTTTGTTAAATTTAGCCTCGGCGACATGTTCTACCGAACTCATCCTTCCAACACTGTCGCCTCGCCTCAAATAAACCACTGAACCACTTCGGTTAGTTATGGGTAATACAGACCAAGCTGCATTAGCCACTAATGTATCCACTGAGTCTAACCCGATGCTTGACAAATACACCGTGTCGGGTTCGTAGACTCCAGTTTCATTCCTCTGAGCCATGGATCCGCCACAAAGGACATCGCAAGTGGTACCCGGTGGGATCTTCACCGTATGTACCACTGCTGCGACCGAAGACACCTGTCTCAATACGCATTGGACATGCAAGCCATACGGGCTCCGTATACCCATCGTACCGTCCCTCGGGTCCAAGACGGCCCCGTATAAGCTTGCAAAATCCAATCCGAGGATTCCGTCATCACTAACCTCTGCTATAGTTGGCGAAAGAACAAACTCTTTGCCTCCTATATGGATAGGCATAAACGTCCTACCAAATGTACGCATACTGCTTCCGTCGGCCGTACAAGCATTTACCCCCGTTTTGAGGTTCTCATGGCTGCCGGCCACCGAATCGAAGAATCTTTTGGACACACATGAATGACTAGCTCCAGTATCCACCAAGAATTCCCCCACCCGGCCTTCCACAGATATGGGTACATACCACCGTCTCCCCCCTAAAGGCGAGGGGTTACTGGTAAACTGGTGAAAGTCTCCCGAATCACCAAGATTCAATCCGAGTCCTCTCAGGAATTCCAGACACGGATGACTTGGGGGAAGGCGTGTCCCACACACTCGAATCAACTCTTTGATCCATCCTTCCTCTCCCCTAGTGCGGCCACTCGCCTCCATATGATCGCTCCTGCACATATCAACACTAGGGTCCCTGGCCCCGGCCGAGGTGCAGGGGTGCGCACCCTCAGCCACCCGGCCTCCAGGTGTAATTGACTCGAAATCTTCCACCGGGATACCCCCGGTAGCATTTTGGCATTCGTTCCCACTCGGGGCCATGTCAGATGCCGTTGACACAACCCCCACTAGTTTTCCACATCTGTGGAATCCGTAGCATTCTCCCTTTCTACGCCGTCGTCTTCGGCTTCATAGAAGGCAGCCATTACCGGCTTAGTAGCGGTACATTCAGATGAGTAGTGTCCCATGCGCTGGCACCTGAAACACTTAACCGTTCGGCGATCCACCCGGGGTCTTTGCCGATTGGCTTGGATGGCATCTGTAATTTTCTTACACATGTCTTCCAGAAGTTTGGACATGTCCGGGGACTGAGTCTTCACTTTGTCAGTGCTTACAGTGGACTTGACCGCCTTCTCGACAGCCTTCGGGTCACTCTTGACCTCGGATGAAGGTCTAGAGTCCCTTTGTTTATTGAAAGATTTCCTGGGAATATACTTCCTACCTGAAGTATTCTTCCTTAATTGCATCGAACAGAAGGTGCCGTCTTCCTGTTCGATATCAATCAATTCGAAGTCGTCTGAGGGAGTATTGACCTCCGACTGCTGGGTCACCGATGCCAGGGGTACCAAGCCGCTGGCATTAGGTATGTCCCCAGCTAACATAGCTCGCTTCTTCACGGCCATATCTATACCATTAAATATGCCGTGTAGTGTTATGCCCTCCTTCCAGGCATCCCTCGCTGCTAATTGTTCATCTCGGTCTCTTAGACCCTTGACGAATTGTGTGATCAAATCGTCCATATACCAGTCCTGGTTTTCAGTACCGGGTCTGGCCTTACTTAGCAGGGCATGGAGTTCCATACCGTATGCTCTGAAAGCTTCATTCGGCTTCTGTGTGCGTTTCTTAAAACGGACCATCGGGTCTTCCTTGACCATGTTGCATAACAGTCCACTAGCAGTTTCTACTAACTGCTCAAAACTCCCAACGAGGCCGTACCAGGTTCGCCATTGCTCTACAGCCATGCGACCCGGCCCGCCTTTCAGACATCTCACCAGATGTGGCTTGGCCTCGTATGGGGTCCATCCATTACAATTCATCACATCGATGAAATCTTCAAACCACTCTTTCCATGGTCGAGTACCGTCATATTCTCTAGGAATAACGGCTACCCTTCGGGCAGAATTGTGAGCATACATCAATCTAGTGCATTGCTGTTTGCTCCATTCAATCGCCTTGGTTTCATTCAAGGTCCGATTGCCCCCTATACCACCGAAGCTCGAATTGCCCGGTGGAGGCGGTGGTGGAGGTTGTGTATACGTCCACTGTGTACCACTGTGGTTCGTATAGCTCGCACCACCCTGGTTGGGGCCGGTACCCGAGGTACCACTATAGCCTGTGGCACCCGAAGCACCGCCCCCCCCTTGCGCGCCTTGGTAACCGCCGTCGGATGGCTGGTTTCCCGTTGACTGGCCGCCATCGTTTGATGGATTCGGTTGGGTGTTGTCATTACCAGCACCCAGCCCCGGGTCGTTACTAGGATCCACATGAATGTGGAACCCACTGGTCTCCGCACTACTATCGGAAGCCTCTCTAGGGGTATAGTCCGGGTCCAGGTTGTGGACTATGGGCACCTCACTTATCCGGACTCTACTAGTTCGGCCATGCTTATCCTGGGTTCTGATGTAAACGCCCCCTTGATCTACGTTCCGCGAAGCATTATCATTTACAAAAGGATTATACTGCGGATTCTTCGGTGTAGAACAGGAGACCGGGTCGCCCTGTTTCACGAACGTCGAGTTCGGGTTTGTATCCCTACTAGCCGGAGGGGCATGTGTTTGCTCTTGCTCCTGTAAATAACTCTCCATAGCGGACTTATTTATTGTGAGGGTAGCTACGTCTGTAGTCAGGTTTCGCTGTTCCTCCCTAAGCTGTGCGTTTTCTGCCAAGATTTCGGATCGAATCTTTTCATTTTCAGCCACAGCTCGGTTTCTTTCTTCTTGGGCGATAATTGCCTCTCGCTTAAAAGTATCCTTAAGTAGGTGGTACTTTTCACCCTTCTCTTTCTGAGACCTGTTATATTCACTAGTCTCCTTCCTGATCTCGGCTTGTTCCGAGACCATCTTGGCTTCTGTCTCAGCCTTCCGGAGTTGAAGTTTCTTAAGCTTCTCCTCCATTGCGTGCAACTCAGTTTGTAATTTATTTACATCCCGAGCCTTAGCAACCTCCTCGGCTCTAGCCTTGTCGATTGCTCTAAGTTTATTGGCTTCCTCGATTTCCAACTCAGCCAGCCTCTTTTCTTTTTCCTGTGCGTCTCTTTCCTTCCGCTCCAACCGATGGGATACGGAGGATAGACGATATTTGAGGTCGGATTCTTTTAGAATCGCCTCCTGCTCAACGGATCGTAATTTTCCGATCCGAGACTTAGCTTCCTCCTCTATTTTGGATTGGGCTAACATGAATTGTTCATGTTGCCTCTTTGCCTGTAACTCTACCTGTTCCTTGGCTTTCAAATAGGCCTGAGTATTTTTATACCCGGGACCCATCCGACGTCCGTAGATAGACTTGCGACTGCCTCCAGGGTAAAACATGGAGTCAGACAAGCCTTCGTCTAGAGATCGGCCTAGGTGATGCCTTTCCGAGCTTTTCGGTCCGGTACCACTAGGCTTATCTTTTGATTTCGCGTCTGGGACTATTGCGTCCCTTTTGGTTTTACCATCGTCGCTGTCATGATCCGACGATGTCATTAGTGGGGCTACTTCGGTTCCACCACCTGGTGCTGAACCCTGGGGGGTTGCAGTACGCTGCATAGGGCTTTGTGCAATTGGTGTACCCAAGCCGCTAGCCGAGCCTGTTGGTACCATAGGACCTAGCTGGCGTCTGCTAGTTATAACTTGGGACCAATCGCTCAAGTCTAAAGTTGGGGGTCTTAACACACCCCTAAACAATCCGGTATCCGGTACTCCTGTCTGGGGTGTAGCCGGATACAATTTTACGATGCCATCTCTGGTGGCATTGTCCCTAAGGTCGGGTGTAGAAAAAATATTTCGTACACCCTCCTGATTAAACATTTGTTGTTGACCGGGTTTCCAGTCTAACAACAGATGCTGGGATGTGTAATCATCCTCTTCGAATCCATCTAGCCCAGGGCTGGGGGGATCCGCTTCGGGTTTCCCGAGGCTTTCGGCCAATGTGGCCGCGCACCACCCCCGAACCAACTGGTCACGGCACCAGTGTAATGGTTCGTATTGACTTATATGTTGGGTGGCTCTTTGGCTCGCTTACCACTAGATGTACCAACACAACACGAGTAGTTCGGGTTGGGCAAAGCCCCAGAAACCCCTACCTCTCGGGTAGGACTTTATTTAATCTCTCTGATGACAAAGTATTAGCGTCTGGACTGGACCATGTCCAGTCCCCTTCTGCCGCTCGTCCGGCTCCTTAGTAGGAGCTGGACGCGAGGCATGGTGCTGCCCCCTCTTGTACCAACGAGGTATCGCAAAGCGACACCTAGCTAGCATAGAAGGAACAAGCACCACACGAACACGTCTCTCGGATGAACGGCACTAATATATATACAATGATGCCGGCCCCTACATTAGCAAGGCCCTCCAGCTGGTAACTACCGACCTTGGGCCCCAGACACAATGTTTGACCTTAACAGGTAGGTAGGTAAAATACAGCTGTGTCAGCAGGTTTTTGTTTCTACTCAGACAATGGCTGAAACTACTACTCACAAGACTACCGCAAATTCTCTCGTATTAGCTGCACTCTGGTATAAGCCACGCCCCAGACTTTGGGAGTATATCCAAGGCTTAAAAATTGGCAGTTCAGTACTATTTCATAGCGTAAAAATACCCTCATAATTATAAGCCGCACCCTGACTTTGGGCTGTACATAGAAGCCTATTTCTTATTTGGGTTCTGGTATTAGCCGCGGCTTATACGAGAGAATTTACGGTACAACGTGCAGTGTACAATGTCTGTGATTGTTTTCTGACCTAATACTTTAATAATGTAAAAGCTGTAACAGAACAATCATTGCTCTGTAATTCCAGTACCCAAAGTACCGTAAATCCTCACATATAAGACGCGGTTTGTACATCAAAATTACCTCATGGACATTCTATAGGATCTAACCCAAGTCGGTGCATCCTATATATGGGAGGATTTTGCACTATAGAGCAGTACTAAAATGACCAAAATCTAATCCCAGACATGTCATATGTGGTTTAACTTAACTCAGGGTGTGTCTATAAATACGCAAGGTGCGTCCTACATGCACGGTGCGTCCTATACGCGAGGAGCGTCCTATACGCAAGGATTTACGGTAGACAAAATATTGATTTTGGTGCCACACATTGAGCTCACTTGACAAAAAAAAATAGAAAAAAAGGTTTTAACGTTTAAAAAGATCTTTTTATATTTTACCAACAGGGTTGAACATAAAGAACGTTTTGAACATAAAGAAAATTAAAACTTGTCAAAAATGTACAAGTATTTATTAACTTTTTTTTCAATGTTCTATAAAACGTTTTTATTCCCAGGCTGAAAGACGTAAGTCTGACGTTTAAAAAACGTACCTGACAAATGATTTTATTACATTGAGGAAAACGAACGTTAAAACTTTACATATAAAACACAAACGTTTTGCAACATCAGACAAAACCTTCTCCAGACATACTAACGTATTTCAAACGTTCACAGAAGTTAAAAAAAAAACAAAGAAAAAAAGAAGAAAAAAAGCGTTTCTTTGCCAAGTCGGAAGTGACCTTCATGTGGTATGTTAACTGATGAGCACAAAAAGAAAGAAAAATAACATAAAGAATTACCTTTGTACGTGTAATAACCACACCGGGAAGTCGCATCCACTCACCTGCAATACAATGGGCAGAATTTAAATAAATGTGATAATAGAAAAAGAAATCCTGTAATTGAGAGGGGACTGAAGAAGATATACAGAAATACAAGCTATAAAAGCCAGACAGGCCTGTTTTCTCAACTTTTAGCGGATGCTATGACAGCCCACGGGCTCAGACCAGTATTGGTGTCTGGCCGTCCTCTGATTCACCCAAACCGACCTACTTCAACCTCAGAGTGTACTAGTGCATCGTGCATCGTGCCCATCGGTCGTCATGATGCACTAATAAAGTGCAGGTAAGGCTGCCTGCTAGCACTTCATTGGTGCATCATGACGACCCTCCAGGACTGTATCAACCCTGTAGAGTCGGCGTGATGCTTAAATGCAGCCTCTAGCGAGTTACTCACCAAGGCTGTTTTCATGCATCATGATGACCAATGGGCATGATGCAATAATGCATCAGCGGCATTTAAATAGTTAAGCAGTGCAGAGTGCACTCAAGCAACTTGTCATGATACATGAATGCAGCCCTGGTGAGTAACTCGCCTTTAATTTAGAGTTGTTTTACCTTTTCCAACAGAGTGAAATAAATAAAAACTCTATTTATTCAAAATGTCAATTACAAGCTTTTTGTGATGCCCTTAAGAGGTTAAAAGAATCGCTTCAGCCTAAAATGTCTCAGAGTGAAGCCAGAACCGTCAGCCACATTTCAGAAGCCAGACAATATGCTCCTCACATGGAAGAACATAAAGAATATCTTTACGCTTTGTCCCCTGGTAATTAGCATGTCAGGGTCGTATTCATGCTTCATCACAACCAATGGACATGATGCATAAATGTGCCCCAAACCCCTGGCTATAAGCTGCACCCTGTATTAACAGCTTCTCTATAAACTACACCAGAGGCCTGAAATGGTCCCCATTCCTTCCTTTAGTCTAAATTTTGTTGTATAAGTTAATTCCCACTTTTAAGCCGCATCATGCTTTCCTTGCAATGCTATAGCGATAACACGGGTCATGTAGCGCGCCAAAGACGGTGCCCGTCGTGGGTTGTACATGCCAAGCACCCTTACCAGCCAACACAGTGCCAAGGTCTCGTCCAGATCAGGGTTAGTTAGTTGTTCCATTGTTAACAAGGATGGTGTGTCAAGTCTTTAACATTCGCATGGGAAAATGCGAGATGACTGACTTTATGTCTGCATCTTTACATCCTCCAGATTCCTCGCTATAAGCCACAACAGAGACCTGGCATGATCTATAAGCTGTATATGATACACGTGGTTTTACAGTATTAGTCGCTAAAGGGTCCAAAGGCGCCCATCACCCTCTACAGTGTCTCATCCTGGAGCAGACTTAATTAGTGGCAGAAGCCAGACAAAATGCCGCTCACATATAGAGGAAGGCAGACGGTGCATCTCCTAAATTATTCACGTACAACACCTGCTGCTACCATATTGACTCTATAGGTGGCATTTAGGTAATTGTTCCTTGGGCTTCAAGATACATAGATGCAGTGCTGGTGAGTCTAATCAACATTAAATATTTAAGGACCACTGATGCATTAGTGCAGGGCCGCTGATGCATTGGTGCAGGACCACTGATGCATTGGTGCATCATGCCCATTGGTCGGTATGATGCAGCAATGAGGTGCTTGTGAGGCTCCTCATCAGACAAAATGGCGCTCATATCTTCAAGGTACTGTTGATTAAACTCACCACGGCTGCATTTAGCATTTTGACAAATGGGTTTGGTGTGCTAAGCCTAGAAGGGCCTAATGTATTCATGTATCGTGATGACCCTGGTATACCCCTGAGCAGTCCCACTGAACAGGACTCAAGTTGAAAACGTTCACAACTTGGACAAGAAGAACGTGATTTTCCTTGGAAAATTTGGATGCGTCAGAACATTGTATGCTTGAAAAAAAAAAGAAGTCCAGTTCCTGGGAATGTCCCGAGTCTTTCCTGGGAATATCCCAAGTCTTTCCCAAACAATACCAGAGAAATTCTCGAGATCTAGACTCGAGAATTTTCTCGAGTGTAAGATGTTATGGCGTATCGAAATTTAGAGGGAAAATCATGTTCTGTATTCTTGTTGTATTCCCAAGTCGGGACTCAGGAAATTCCCAAGTAATTCTCGAGATCTTGTTCAGTGGGGTCTCTCCAGCACTTCATTGGTACATCATGCTGATTACTGTGCTAACTCCTGCATCAATACATCATTGGTACATCATGCTGATCACTGTGCTAACTCCTGCATCAACAGTACATCATTGGTACATCATGCTGATCACTGCACTAACTCCTGCATCTTCACATCATTGGTACATCATGCTGATCACTGTGCTAACTCCTGCATCAACAGTACATCATTGGTGCATCATGCTGATTACTGCGCTAACTCCTGCATCAATACATCATTGGTGCATCATGCTGATCACTGCGCTAACACCTGCATCAACAGTACATCATTGGTACATCATGCTGATTGGGCTAACTCCTGCATCAATACATCATTGGTACATCATGCTGATCACTGCGCTAACTCCTGCATCAACAGTACATCATAGGTGCATCATGCTGATCACTGCGCTAACTCCTGCATCAATACATCATTGGTGCATCATGCTGATCACTGCGCTAACTCCTGCAATAACAGTACATCATTAGTGCATCATGCTGATCACTGCGCTAACTCCTGCATCAACAGTACTTCATTGGTACATCATGCTGATTGGGCTAACTCCTGCATCAATACATCATTGGTACATCATGCTGATCACTGCGCTAACTCCTGCAATAACAGTACATCATTAGTGCATCATGCTGATCACTGCGCTAACTCCTGCATCAATACATCATTAGTGCATCATGCTGATCACTGCGCTAACTCCTGCATCAACAGTACTTCATTGGTGCATCATGCTGATCACTGCGCTAACTCCTGCATCAACACATCATTGGTGCATCATGCTGATTACTGCGCTAACTCCTGCATCAACAGTACTTCATTGGTGCATCATGCTGATCACTGCGCTAACTCCTGCATCAACACATCATTGGTGCATCATGCTGATCACTGCGCTAACTCCTGCATCAACAGTACATCATTGGTACATCATGCTGATCACTGCGCTAACTCCTGCATCAACACATCATTGGTGCATCATGCTGATCACTGCGCTAACTCCTGCATCAACAGTACTTCATTGGTACATCATGCTGATCACTGCGCTAACTCCTGCATCAACACATCATTGGTGCATCATGCTGATCACTGCGCTAACTCCTGCATCAACAGTACATCATTGGTACATCATGCTGATCACTGCGCTAACTCCTGCATCAATACATCATTGGTACATCATGCTGATCACTGCGCTAACTCCTGCATCAACAGTACTTCATTGGTGCATCATGCTGATTGGGCTAACTCCTGCATCAACAGTACATCATTGGTACATCATGCTGATCACTGCGCTAACTCCTGCATCAACACATCATTGGTACATCATGCTGATCACTGCGCTAACTCCTGCATCAACAGTACATCATTGGTGCATCATGCTGATCACTGCGCTAACTCCTGCATCAACACATCATTGGTACATCATGCTGATTGGGCTAACTCCTGCATCAACAGTACATCATTGGTACATCATGCTGATCACTGCGCTAACTCCTGCATCAACACATCATTGGTACATCATGCTGATCACTGCGCTAACTCCTGCATCAACAGTACTTCATTGGTGCATCATGCTGATCACTGCGCTAACTCCTGCATCAACACATCATTGGTACATCATGCTGATCACTGCGCTAACTCCTGCATCAACAGTACATCATTGGTGCATCATGCTGATCACTGCGCTAACTCCTGCATCAACACATCATTAGTGCATCATGCTGATCACTGCGCTAACTCCTGCATCAACAGTACATCATTGGTGCATCATGCTGATCACTGCGCTAACTCCTGCATCAACACATCATTGGTACATCATGCTGATTACTGCGCTAACTCCTGCATCAACAGTACTTCATTGGTGCATCATGCTGATCACTGTGCTAACTCCTGCATCAACACATCATTGGTACATCATGCTGATCACTGCGCTAACTCCTGCATCAACAGTACTTCATTGGTGCATCATGCTGATCACTGCGGTAACTCCTGCATCAACAGTACATCATTAGTGCATCATGCTGATCACTGCGCTAACTCCTGCATCAACACATCATTGGTACATCATGCTGATCACTGCGCTAACTCCTGCATCAACAGTACATCATTGGTACATCATGCTGATCACTGCGCTAACTCCTGCATCAACAGTACATCATTGGTGCACCATCCTGATTACTGCACTAACTCCTGCATCAACACATCATTAGTGCATCATGCTGATTACTGCGCTAACTCCTGCATCAACACATCATTGGTGCATCATGCTGATCACTGCGCTAACTCCTGCATCAACACATCATTGGTACATCATGCTGATCACTGTGCTAACTCCTGCATCAATACATCATTGGTGCATCATGCTGATCACTGCGCTAACTCCTGCATCAACACATCATTGGTACATCATGCTGATCACTGCGCTAACTCCTGCATCAACAGTACATCATTAGTGCATCATGCTGATCACTGCGCTAACTCCTGCATCAACACATCATTGGTGCATCATGCTGATTACTGCGCTAACTCCTGCATCAAAAGTACATCATTAGTGCATCATGCTGATCACTGCGGTAACTCCTGCATCAACAGTACATCATTAGTGCATCATGCTGATCACTGAGCTAACTCCTGCATCAACAGTACTTCATTGGTGCATCATGCTGATCACTGCGGTAACTCCTGCATCAACAGTACATCATTAGTGCATCATGCTGATCACTGAGCTAACTCCTGCATCAACAGTACATCATTAGTGCATCATGCTGATCACTGCGCTAACTCCTGCATCAACACATCATTGGTGCATCATGCTGATCACTGAGCTAACTCCTGCATCAACAGTACATCATTGGTACATCATGCTGATTACTGCGCTAACTCCTGCATCTTCACATCATTGGTACATCATGCTGATCACTGCGCTAACTCCTGCATCAACACATCATTGGTACATCATGCTGATCACTGAGCTAACTCCTGCATCAACAGTACTTCATTGGTGCATCATGCTGATTACTGCGCTAACTCCTGCATCAAAAGTACATCATTAGTGCATCATGCTGATCACTGCGCTAACTCCTGCATCAACAGTACATCATTAGTGCATCATGCTGATCACTGAGCTAACTCCTGCATCAACACATCATTGGTACATCATGCTGATCACTGCGCTAACTCCTGCATCAACAGTACTTCATTGGTGCATCATGCTGATTGGGCTAACTCCTGCATCAACAGTACATCATTGGTACATCATGCTGATCACTGCGCTAACTCCTGCAATAACAGTACATCATTAGTGCATCATGCTGATCACTGCGCTAACTCCTGCAATAACGGTACTTAAAGCGCTCGGTGACATTCACCGGATGGTTCCAGGTTGGGTGGCAATGGTGGTACAATATGATGGGCAGACTGGATGGGCAGGACTATGTAGTGCTGGGAGGGACAGCCGAAGGCGCCAGTATGCATATATATGGTACATTCTCATGTTGTTGGTAAAAGTTCATTCATCAGTCTCAACCACATTGTAATATACCATAATGGTCCACTTAAGTGCCAGGGTCTCAAATACGCGCCGGTCTCCAATAAGCACTTGGGGGACAGGGATATGTGAAATTTAATGGATTTTCAAAGTCCAAAAATCCACAAGCAGCTAAGTACAAATTGACCAAACCCTTCCCTATTTCCTATAGGAAGAGTGCCAGCTGTATGATTGTAGACATTTCACACAACCTTTAAATCTATGCCTCTTTTCATTTTTTTCTTAAATGTTGCCCACACCTGTGACACTGTACAACACAAGTGGCATTGGGAGGAGGTGAGTAGGGGATTAAGGGGCTGAGTGAGGCAGTACCTGGCACCAAGAGCTCCTCTTTATTTTATTTTTATTTTTCTCTTTTTTTTTTTATTTCTTCTCTGTTCTTCCCATTTTCTTTTTTTTATTCTCTTGTTTTGTATTTGCAATTGTCCTGTCATGGATGTGCTTTGGGGCAGGCTTTATGAACCAGGATTGCTCGTACTCATACCCCAGCAAACTGGTGTGATAACCGGATCATTTTGGTGACTATATATGAATGTACGGTAGTGGCCCATATAAGCGCCCAGACGCTCATTGATTTCAATCAGTTTGTTTTTAGTGCTTAAGATCGATTTCAAATCCACGAGCCTGTACCCCTTGCCCTTATTTCAGACTGGGTCTAATTTGAGACTCCTGTGCTTAAAGCGTTGGTTCCACAGCCATACAATCGGTCGGAATAGCCCTAATCCGACGATTTATAATATATCAAAAGTATAGAAAAAAATCGGTCGGATTAGTGCTAATCCGACTGATTTAGGTCTGTGGAACCAGCGCTTAAGAGGGCCTTTTCGGTATATTGCATTGAAAACACAAGTCTGATTTCCCATTAGGACTATAAGCAAAAAGTGGGAGTTTGACAATGAAGAAGAGTCTGGGCTCAAATATCCCCATATATATTGTTAAGGAGTTCAGATGAGTTCCATCATTTAGAATTGATTTCTGTGTAATAATACCAAGGTCAACCAACACCAAGAAACAGCTCAGTAACTTCACTGTCTACAATTTGTAACAAGATAAAATACAAACCCTCATAGATGGTGTTCCTTTTCTATTATTAAACAAGTCCATATGGGACTGACAATGAGCTACTGTAATCGTATTGAAGAAAAGCAATGTAATTTCTACAATGGTATATAGTACAGTACACACTGTAGTACAAGGAATCTCTGTGTAAATAACAATTGATCTCCAGGAACTTTGGTACATTGATTTCGCCGTTATTTCGATGACATTTTTTTACAGTCCAAATAAAGCACAGGGCAGCAGGCATGAACAACCCTTGTCTCTCACTGGCAAAAAGAAGAGGGGGGGGGACTTTTATCTCTGGCGAAAGAAACAGAAATTACTTCTGCACCTGTTTAGTCCTTTGAGGCCGGTACTATCATGTCTCAGGATTAGTCACCTACAACAAAGTTGTGCCAACAAGCAACCCACCAATGCTAATTTGATGTATGTTGAAATATTTTGAATCCTCTGTAAACTCATTGCACCATACCAACCCTCTCATGAATGTAACCTAAGCAAGTAACTCACCGGGGCTACATTTGTGCATTCCTTCTTACATCCATCTTGATTTGCCTCAACTGCAGCTCCGAGCATTAACCCTTGAAGGGCCGCTGTAGGATCGATACACCCCCGGAGGGTCGTCATGATGCTCCAATGAAGTGCTGGTGAGTTAGCCGAGTAGTAGTCTGCCAATCAGCGTGTCATCGGTGCATCAGGTACATCGTCAGGGAGTGCATCAAGTAGAATTATATCGGGCATCATGGCAGCAAATGTACAGGGAAAATGAGGCATCATGTGGCCCACCATCCTTTATTCGCTGCAAGTGCATCATGCTGAGTCCCCAGAAGTGTATCAACCCCAGAAGGTTGGCATGATTCTGGTGGTGAGTAACTCACCATGGCTGCATTTATGTATAATGATGGCCTTATTGGCATTTTAAGGGTTAACTCTTTAAATGCTACATGATGCCTTAAAAATACAAGGGCCACTGATGCATTAATGCATCTTGCCCATTGGTCTTGGAGCATCATGCCGACCCTCCGGGAGTGTATGTATCAAGCCTGTAGGGTCGGAATGATGCTTCATTGGTGCATCATGATGACCAATAGGCATGATGCACTCCTGCATCAGCTGCCTTTAAAGGGTCCTTCGGTTGTCATGATGCATGACAGCAGCACTGGTGTGCATGTCACCCGGTCAGCATTCAAGCATCATGCCAACCCTACAGGATCGATGCAGTCCCAGACAGTCGACATGATGCTTTTATGAAGTGCTGGTGAGCAAACCCGCTAGCACCTCATTGGTGCATCATGCCGACCAAGGGGCCTGATGATGTCCTGTGCATTTGCAGTCCTTACAGGGTTAATACCATCACCATAAATCATAACCCTTTTTCCCCCATGGACTCCTGCCCTATCTGAGACGATAAATTTACCAAGTGAAAAAGTGTCACCTTCCTATCTCCTGGGCTTACAAGATAAACTGATTATCTATGGCTTCCACTTTTAAATAATTCCCTGCACTCTCCGATCTGACTCTCCTGCTTTGCTTGTGCACAAAGCTATGGACGAAAAGAAATCTTCAGTGGAAGAAGGTGAGAAGGTAGTACAGTTGTCTTTCTTTCCTTTCTATTATATTCCAGCGTCTTCTTACACAAACTCAGGCCAAATTCCCATCAATGGCAAATGTATCAATGGTAGATATTGAATAAAAATAAGTTATAGCCTGGGTGATGAGCAATTGATGAACCAAAAGATGAAATTGAATAAAATTGAATATCTGTGTCCAAATGATATCTTGGGATTCAATGAGGCTGAGCGCCATCTCGTGTCCTTATCAGAACTACCATAAAACCCCGTGTACAAGCCGCACCAGCATACAGACCTGACTTTGGGAGAAGGCTATAAACCTCAGCAGAGGCCTGAAATCGTTGTCATTCCTTTATGTAGTCCATAAGTAAAAGCCCACGTAGAAGCCCCACCCTGAGTTCAGGGGAATCTTAAGCGTTAAATCCACTATGACGCACGGCTAATGCGTCAGCTATGCGTCTGTTTTGGGGGCATTCCCATGCGTCTCGGCCGTGCGTCTGGTCTTGCGTCTTCGAAAAATACTCAGCTTCATGGGTCTGCGTCTACAGACGCAGACGCATGAGTCGCTTCCACTGGCCGTGAGTGTGCGTCTACAGCAGACGCATGGGAGACGCAGGCCTGAAACTACTTCCACTGCGCATGCGTCTGTCTGTGCGCGTGGTCACGTGACCTCTGTTTGGGTCTTTGTCAGAGAGGAAAGTCTGTGGTGTTTGGAAATCTTTCCTTCTCGAAACATCATGTCACGCAAAAGAAAACAGGTTGAGATGGAGGCACAGGCGCAGTCTATAGAAGAGGAACGTCTGCAGAATCTGAGGAACCTGGCAGCCTATGTAATCATGGATGATGACTTGGATGATGACTACATTTTGCGTAACCACAAGGTGCAGAGGTCACACATGTTTTGGATGCACCCATATCTGCGTTCAAGGAAGGAGGAAAGGATGAAAAGATCCCTTGCCAGGCTGGAAGAGGATTTCCTGAGGGTGAGAAATTTTTATGCTGTTTTACCCGTACATTTATATTCATTCCCATGTCACAGGTCAATGTCTACATAAGGCCTAGTCTCATGCCTCTATTATTTTTTATTTTCATGGAATTAAAACATATCAATAAAAATAATTGGCTATGTGCTGAAAAACAATTTCAGAAGCACACTCATGAGATGGAGAGTATATGGACCCCTATGTAAAAAAGAGTCATCTCTTTATAAACCAGATACCTAAAAAAAGACATTTTCTGGCTTTAATATATTTTTTGCCTTATTTCCAGCTTGGTTGCATTTCTGAGTTCAAGAAGACCACACGCATGTCACCAGAGGTGTACAAGGACCTGCTAGAGATGGTGCGACCGTACATCACATACCAGGACACATCTTTCCGTGATGCAGTCACAGCTGAGGAGAGGTTGAGCTTGACTATCAGGTATCTGACACGAGGTAAGAAGTTTGAGTCTGTACAGACACAAAAGTGTGAAATTTTTCCTTCTCGTTTATATCTTGTTCAAAAACAGAAGAATACATTTTGTTTTATTTATGGCCAAAAAGTTGTGAGTTGCTTAACATAAAAATAATTTAATTAACTTTACACAATATTTCAGTCAATAGTTTTTAATTATGTGTTTTCCTCTCCAGGAGACAGTGTTACGACTCTTCACCAGGGTTACCTGGTAGGTGAGTCAACCGTGCTACCCGTGGTGAGAGACACTTGCAAAGCCATCTTCAGAGCCTTGCATGAAACATACTTGAAGGTATGTGTCTTTAGACTAACTTTATGATCCCCCCCAAAAAAAAAACAATTAAAGGAACCACTTTAACACTGTCTGTGACATGATAATAGACCTTTCATTCCATATAGAAATCTTCTATCAAAAAAAAATTCCTGAAGTATGAGTGTGCGAGTAAAAGAATTACCCTTCTGCAGAAGCACAAGTCAAAGCCTGCTTCTATCTGACTGTAATTTTGTTTTTTATGTTTCAGCCGCCTACCACGAGGGATGACTGGTTAGCCATAGCCAAAGGGTACCATGACAAGTGGAACATGCCACATGTACTGGGTTCTTTGGATGGGAAGCATATCCGCATAAAGAAGCCAAAGAAGTCTGGTTCGAACTATTACAATTACAAAGGATATTACAGCATAATTCTGTTTGCCTTAGTAGATGCAGACTATAAGTTCACATATGTGGATGTCGGAGCGGAAGGTAAAGCATCAGATAGCACTATTTGGAAGTACTCCTCTTTTGCTCAGGATATTGATGCCCCAGGTAACCCCCTTAATGTGCCAGAACCCTCAACTTTTCCAGGCTTCAACGGGGAGTTGCCCTATCATTTTCTTGCTGATGACGCATTCGAGATGAGTGAGAGACTTATGAAGCCATATCCCTCCACCAAACTCACCCCCCAGCAGAGGATATTCAACTACCGCCTGAGCAGGTCTAGACGGTGTGTGGAGAACGCCTTTGGGATCCTGGCCACTCGTTTCAGGATTTTCCGCCGAGAAATAGAAATGGCTCCAGAAAATGTGGACATTATAGTACTGGCATGTGTGGCTCTGCATAATTACCTTAGAACAGTGGCCCCAGGAGCATACCTTCCGAAGGAAGCTTGCGACTGGGAGGGGAAAGACTACAAACAGCACAAAGGTCTGTGGCGTGCAGAGAAGGTCCTCCCAGGCGGAAAGCCTACTACTGTACGCAACCGATCAGACAGGGTCAAGATAATGAGGAACAATCTCGCGGGATGGTGTCTGACCAAGGAGGGAGAACTTCCAAAACAGTGGGACGTTATTATGCAACATGACTTCTACTTTGAGCGCTAAGTGTGAACCCCGGAGTCTATGAACTTTAGTGTGTGGCCAGTAATGACAATGTCAGAGACATTTCCTTTTCAGCTAAGTAAGTCATGTACACTGTGGTTCATGATATAAACTTATGTATGTATATCAGTCAGATAGAAAAAAAGAAATACTATGATTAACAACAAAAACATTAACCTTTATTAAAGAAATTAACAAAAGTTCTTGAACTGGAATATACTTTGGCTTAAGACACTTTTATGATACGTGTGTAGGCTTCTCCCTTCTTTGAGGCAGGATATATCGAACTCTAGCCCTGGTAAGTGAACAAACATGAAGCATAGAATAAATTATTTATCTTGTTCTTCAGAACCCGTATGTGTTTAAATTAGTCATGAGATCTTGATCCTTGAGGGAAAGTCTTAAGAAAGGCACCTGTGTTCGGGAAGCCCTATATGTCATACGTGTACACTTTTAGTTTGTAGACGCTGATTGTACTGTCATTGAATATATAGACGCTCAACTTTATAAGTTAACTCCTACAGCATCGCAAGAACAAAAAATAAAATATCATAAGTTAGAATCATGCATCATTCATCTAAAACAAATTGTTCTTGAGCACGAACTGTAAAAACTTGGATAAATACTAGTCATAGTATCATAGTAACATAAGACATGAACATGTAATTTTCCATATTAAGCACCACGCAATGCTTTCTTGCACAATTATATAAATAAAAAGTTCTTTTCCTTTTTCATACAAAATGTTCAAACAAATTTCTCTTGTTGTGTGTTATTTGAGAACTTCCGTCTTTTATATATAATCATCGTGGACGACAAACATGAATTAAGTTCACTTAGAAGGCCAGTCCCCGTCTAAAGCATCATACGCCATGTTAGTGACATGACGCATGAACTTCCTTTGCAGTTTTGGTGACATCTGCTCTACCTGTCTGACCAAAGAGTCGGCCCACAGTTGGGCATCTGATGAAACAGGGTCTGAGGTAAGAGGCTGACTTATGAGTTTGGGTTTAGACAAGACTTCGACCATTTTTTCTAGGTTTTCGGATTTTTTTTCCATCATCCTCAACACCGGGTCGTTCTTGGCCTTCTCAGTTTTTTTTTTTTCCAGCTCAGCCTCACGGACCCGACGATGTTCAGGTCCTTGCTTTGTGTACCAATTTGCAGAAGGGTTTTCCACACCATAGTCAGTAGACCTGTCCTCCATGGAAGACTCACCCCCATGCATGGAGGTGTCCTTTCCTGTGTATGGTTGGTAGAGAGAAGCTCTATGGGATGAGCCATCCTCAGAATAATGCAGGCCAGATTTCACTTCTGCTTTGCTGAACAACCTATTGTACCTATCCAAGGCTGTTTCCTGGCCCTTACCTTTGTGTGAGGTGTGATGCAGCCCTTTGCCTGCACCTTTCACAGTGTCTTTTGAGGTAGAAGCTAAAGGTGCTGTATCCTTGCAGCTGGATGATAGTCCCGACTTAGTAGGCTGACTCTGTTTCTTCTGTGGATTGTGTGGACTCAGACGCTTAGATCGGTCTGCTGCTGCCTGCGTGCCAATGTGTTGGTTTCTGCTGTAATGTTTTTTACTGGGCTGGAACACAGGACTACCCTCATCATCTTCCTCTTCCTTACCCTCACCCTCACCATCTCCATCACCTTCTTCCTCATCTTTATCCAACTCTTGAGCTAGTTCTTCTTGTTCCTGCTTCACCTTCCGGCGCTTAGGCTGGAATTGTATGTGAGACGTCTCCAAGATCTCGTCATTCTGAAAAAAAAAGAAATTTATGCCCTATCTGTCTAATATTAATAACCATTACATCTTAATCCATCATGAGCCTAAAAAACAACCTATACAGTGACAAATCAAGAGTAAAAAGAAGTGACCTATTTGTTTTCACCAGTTATGCAGACCTTAGTATTATTTTCATGATATATATATAAAAGAACTCAATTGATAATTTTTGGGGGGAAAATAGAATTACACATAAGGGTGTACACATTAAAGACTCATCTAAAAGTTATAAACTAAAGCACACTCTTACCTCTAAGTCTATAGGCTGGGAAGCTGTTCCCTTTGACTTCGGGGTAGATGTGAAGGTGGCCTTCCCGGGGCTGCGTCCAGAGTAGGTGTTGTAGGTTTCGTTCTGGTTCAAGTAACTTCTTAAGAACCCGACCAACCTGCATATCTCCTTCTGTCGAGGGGTTCTACCTACAGCAGCTGAACCACTTTTACCAGTTTTCAGTATCTTGGAATACATATTTCGGAGACTCCTCATCCTGATTTCGATTTTCTTTGCTGGAAAAAGGACAAGCAATATCTTGCAGCAAGATGTTTGTATAAAATGAAACAAATTATTTTTTAATTCAAATACTTTTTTTTTGAAACTGTTTACCAAATACTTAAGGTCCATTTTTTATTTAATAGCCTATGTTAAGAATTGAGTAAGAAAAAAGTATAGGATTAAAAGAATGATGAAGTAATTACTTACGTGGAACCTTAAGAATAACTGCCATTTTGGCGTAGATCAAATCCTTCACAGATGCCACCCGATAGCCATTAGCCCTCATATCATAGAGAGCTCTCTCCTGTTCCCACAGCCTGCAGAGCGTCTCCTCACGGGTAGGGTCTTCTGTCCACCAAGTTTCCATGTCCTTGTCTTCAAATTTCAAGTCAAATTTGGATGGAGTCATTTTCAGCATAGTGGATTGCAGGTTGGCTAGGTCCTCTGCGTCTTGGTCTACCTCATCACCGTCTTCGTCTTCTCCCTCTTGATCCTGGTCTAGAAGTGGATGTTTTGTGTAATCACCTTCACCTTTGAAGAGAAAAAAAAGAAAGAAATTCAATGAAACACACACAGACTTTGCTTAACCTTTTCTTAAAAGCCAACAGAAATAACTGACAGGTAGGTTGGGAAACAACAAATTAATATTTTGCATAATGTCTTTCATGGATAGGTACTGTCATCAATATTACGGTCCAGACTCAAACTTATAACTCACCTTCCATAGTACCTTGAGATTGGTTAAAGACATCTTCCATCTCTTCCTTGGTTGGATTGTCCTCGCTGTCGACTTCTAGCTCGTCCTCCTTGGACTTAGCAGCCCTATTGCGGGAACGTTTGGATTTTGGCATCTTAGGCAGAAGGGACTGCGATTGAGTGTCAGACTCACCCTCTGCTGACTCTTCTGGCAGTCTTTCAAACTGCAGGGATTTACTAGATTTATGCCGTTTAGTTTCTTCTCCGTGAACAAGAATGTCTTCTATCTGGGCCTTCAGGTGAGGGGAAATGCGCGCCTTACCTCGGCCTCTCACAGACTTATCAGACTGGGGGGTACCAGGAACTTTCTCTTCATCGGTCTCGCTGTCCTCTTGTACAGAGGCAGAAGGTGGAGTCGACTTCTTAGGCCTACCCCTCTTCTTAGGAGGAGGGAGACCCACCCGAGATTTTGGTTTGCCGACCTTCTTAAACCGCGGGGAAGTTCTAGTAGGCAGAGGAGCCGCTTTCCTTGCCTTTAAGGGAGTGCTAGAAGAACCAACCTTCTTCTTTCCTGCCTTCTTTGTGTCTTGTAGAGGCGGGGAGTCTGTAATTTCATCTATTTCTTCCTCTTTGGAGGCACGTTTCGTCCGACGGGAAGCCATTTTGGTTCTCTGTTTGTACGGACAGACTAGGTCACATGATACGTTCAGTACAGTGGCGCCGACGTGCGTGAAGGAGAGGAACTACAAGTTGAGTTTGTCTAACACTAGATGGAGCGCCCTTCGGCAGACGCACAAGCAGACGCATGGGAAATATCTAATTGCTTTTGATATTTAAAAACAGACGTATACGTCTGTTTGCGTCTGACTCTCATAAGTGAGTTGACGCACGCATGACAAAAATCTGCTTCCACTAATGCGTCTGCCATGCGTCTGTAGACGCATGGAGGACGCATGGGAGACGCATGGAGAGTGGATCCAGACTCAACCCATTGCGTCTGTCCTTTTTTCCCATAGTCTGACGCATGAGACTGCCTCCACTGCCTCTGCGTCAAGCTCATGCGTCCATTTTCAGACGCACGCATGGCCTATGCGTCGTAGTGGATTTACCGCTTTATGAGCCGCCTAAGAGCCTGAAATGATCGACAAGCGGTGGCTGTATACGTGGAGTTTTACGGTAGATCCTCCATGGGCCCCAGGTGTACAGCATAGCGGGGGGTCAGGTACCCAGCCCGGGTTATGTTCATAGTGCAATAATGCATCATAGCAACATAGGTACCGTAATCCATTCATGCCTGTCGAGTCTACTCCTGGAGTGGAAGTGTGGATGGGGGGTCCCCCATGTCACATGTCGATTTTAAAAAATGGCCATATACTCATGTCAATTTTAAGAAATGGTCATGTCACCATGTCGATTTTAAGAAATTGTTCATGTCACCATGTCAATTTTAGGAAATTGTTCATGACCCATGTCACTAAGCCTAAAATAGCCCATGTCGCCATGTCAATTTTAGTGGTCCACACTGATTTGACATATTTTAATATTAGCCCAATCAGGTTTGCATCAATTATTTTATTAGGAACAAAGGACACAGGGGTTTAATCTGCAATACAGCAGTAAAAGGATTAATCTCTCAATCCCCTTGTAGGGGCAGTAAATCCCCATACCCGGTGGCAGACCCCCAGGGGCGGGTCTCCAGGTAATCACTGCCCCCTAGTGAGTATCATACTGATCCAGGTGTGGTTGGAAGGTGAGAATGTCAGGCCAGGGGAAGTAGCTCAGAGGTAGAGCAGCCGCTTCGAAGTTGGAGGGCCCCAGGTTTGAGTCCCGGTTTCTCCAGAACATTTTCACCAACCTATACACCTTAACATCTGCTGATATAAGAGTGCATCATGGTTGGCATGATGCAACAATGAAGTCCTTGCTCACCAGCACTTCATTTGTGCATCATGCTGACCCTCTGTGAGTGCCTCACCCCTATAGTGCCACCATGATGCATGCATGCAGCATCCATGCATCATGATGACCAGCATGATGCATTAATGCATCATGTAGTTCTTAAAGGATTAAGGCCTCAGGTGGAGACGCTGCAGGGGGTCACGTGCCACACACGTGACACACCAACGGACGCACCTACCACTCTGCTGGTGCTGATTTTGGTCATAAGGAACAACTCAAACATATCTCAACTCTACTATACCTGAAAAAAGTGTTACGTATACTTATTGCTATTTTTCTGTCATTTTTCATTCAATTGCACTCACTGACATTAACAACCCTGTTTTTAAACCTGATTTTGCGACCTAGAAATTTAACAAATTCTTTTTAAAAAAGTTCATTTATGAAAAAAATATGTACATTGTACATTGGATTTAGAACCCAATAAAAACATTGCTGATATCAATAATTACGACCCGCTTTATAGCTTTTCGGTGTAACGACAAAAGACATGCATGCCGCTGCTACCTTTACAGGGAGTGCTGTTCAGTGCATTGTCGGCTGTCAATGCGCTGCCCATACAATCAGCCTCACCCCCATTGTCATATTCATGATGTTAAAATCGATTTTACACCCCTGGTTTTGTCATAGATGGTGTTCTAAGGGACAACAAGCAGAGGCTGCTGCACAGCACACACTGTAAACAATAACTTTTGAATCAACCAGGGATCCTCTTATACCTGAACAGTTAACCATCATAATTGTATAGCAGGTAACCAGTGGAGTTTTTACAACACTCCCCAGGTGGCAGTACAAGGAATCTCTGTGAAAATAGCAACAGATCTCTGGCAACGTTGGGACAAGTATTTCGCTGTTATTTAGATCATATGTTTTTACAGTGGGTTTATGGCTTACCAATTGATAGTATGATGGCGCACATATGTACATAATGATAGTAGATGCACTCTATGTTTTATGTGCGACCTGACCAATAGAAAGTTCCCACAGTAGCCACACTACTTGATGGATAGAGTTGTACGTGCAGGTCCTGTTTTTCAGCAAGGTACCACTTAACCGCATAACTACACATGAATTCATGAAACCAATCACCGGTAATTCTGGGAAAACGCTTAATAGAAGTGCATAAATGGTCATCAGGACAGATAATGAAATGTGAGCTATCTAGCGGAGGGGAGCACCAATATGTGGTCAGATATCATTACATCCATAAATACCTTTCTACTCAGTGTGCGCATCATGCTCTAGGCCATATATCGGTAAAGATGACTCACTTCCGGCAACCATCCCATTCTGGGAATAATATAACTGCATATTACCCTGCACAAAAATACAAATAAATTTTGTTTTTCCCAAGGTCACCCTCCTTATGGCCACAAATGGCCATTTTTTGTGCCCATCGCTTACACAAATACCATACAAATTGCACAATAACGAGTGTAGTCAGACTCTTAGGACTTTCCCAGAACTCTTCACAGAAAACCTACCGCCACTGAATATCATCAATAGTTCACAGGGGTCTGTGTCCCATGACAACCTTAGGGAGTGGTCATTATTCAACAACAGAGGGGTGGTGGGTTTTTGCACATGCGTGCAAACATTTTGTATGCACCCTCCCCCCTCCTTGGTGGCAGTCAAAAATGTTTGCTCTCCCCCGCGCAAGAGGAAAAAATTCTTTTAGCTCCCCTAAAGAGGGTGAAAATATATGCTAGGTATGTTCTAGGTTCATAGTTAAGTTATAATCTACTGATGCTGATATAATACCTGAAATAATATAATGGGGGAGATAATTTCATGGGTTATGACTGTGTGATAAGCCCTTAGTACTGGTATCAATTTTTACTAGCAATGTTAGGAGGTACATGGTGATGAAGCGTAGTTCTATCAGGACTTTGCTTGTAGGTCAAGAGGGCATTCCTCAGCATGGATAGCCACACTTCAAATTGCAGTGAGAGCCCTAACTTTCCTGCCACTTCAGCCTTGCATCTATAGTGATGACTTATGAATGTTGCACCATGTTAAGAAATGCCTGATAGAGTACTCAACGGTCCCAAATCCAAGCCAAAGCCTCACCTTGTAGCCTTGCCTTCAACTCAGGGGCACCTTAATAAATATGTTTATTTTATGTGAATAACTTCTTCCCATAGAGATAGCATTGCAGGGCCGATCGCCACACCCCCAGTGGCGTAACATGTGCCGATCCACCACAGCAGCCGATCCACCACTGCAGCCTCGTTCCGGGCGCATGTAAACATTCAAAATGGCGGACCGCCACTCGTACGGGGAACTACGGTACGGGATTTTGCTGATTTTTCCTTATTTAAACCCTCTAAAAACATAAAATAAATAGAGAACTAAACTCCCCTGGTGTCCTCTGTGACCGATCCACCCATCGGGGGGTGTATCGCCCCTCGTGGTGGATCGGCCACCTCGTACACCATGATCTATCCTATAAGCCGCACCTGGTAGGTATAGGGTATTACTCTACCACCACCATACATATTGGGACAAGTATAATGGCCATAGTACAAGTACGGACTTAGCAGGTTTAATTATTAGCTAATGAGAGAACCCCAATCTATTCACTGCAGTCCTTCGGGGGCCAACTCATCTGATAGGTCTTATCAGTAGAACTCGCTGGTAACAAGCTCCAGCAATGGCGGCGCCCATGTGACAACCTGCTACCTCGGATACCGCCAAGTCATGCTATATCGCCTTCTGTAGTAGGTAGGCCATATAACAGCACACTACAGGCTACAGATATAGTTATATCCTGGCCCCAGGGAACAATATCTGATGTATTTTGAATGGGCACGTCACAGTTGGCGTGTTGCGCCTATTTAGCAGACAGAGTGAGGGAATGGCTGTGTATGCACTAGAGGCTGTTGTACATAAGCTAAAGAGAGCACTAAGTGGGTGCCCTCTCCCAGTGGGCACAGAACGTTGCATCAACGTTGACAACCCGCTGATATTGTGTTGATAATGTTGATCAACCTGTCTTCAACACCTTTTCAATGATTCTATTTCAATGTTGTCAACCAACACCATTTCAACATCCAATCAACAGTTGACATATCAATGTTGAAATATTGTTCTCAATTCAATGTTGACTCAACATTGATTTGTCAATGTTGAATCAACAATATTGATTTCAATGTTGATTCAATGTTGATTCAACATTGACATGTCAACAAAGAATGCCCTAACAAATATCAACGTTGTTTCAACATCATATCAATGTTGTGTCAATGTTGAATCAACATAGAAATACAAACATTGAATCAGCGCTGATGGTTAGATGTTGAATTACAGTTGATTTTGATTATGTTGTGTCAACTTGCAAATTCAACTATATTTCAACCCTATATCAACCGTTGATATGCAAACATTGCTAACGTTGTTTCAACGCTGAATCAATGTTGATGTGCCCAGTGGGGCTCTTGTCTAAAAGTCATGCTCTTCTTCACCATCCAACTTGCGCTCACCACATTAGACTGAAAACTTTTTTAGAAATAGTTTGTATTGCACAGGCAGATACCTTATGGTGTGACTCTTTTAGTACTCTTGTTTTGAGTAGCCATCATTTCATTGAAAGGTACTTGTACCTGACTGACATGAGCACTTCTGTGCAACATGAAACAAAATGTCAGGACTGATAAGAAATTGATAAGCAGGTGAGGCACTTCTTAGTCAAAACTACCCTTTTCTCCCATGTGCAACACCTTCCAGCAGTCTCTCCGGGCATGGCACACTGTGCCTCAATGTCGAGACCACTGTGAGTAGGACTGACGCTGTACATAGTAGTGGAAAACATAAAAACAAGTCTAGAGGGGTCAATGCCCCGTGACAACCTAAACTCGTTACACTGACAGCCAAAGTTGTCATGCTGGCAACTCAAAGTCATCATATTGACAACTTAGGTGGTCAGCATGATGACCTAAAGTTGCTATTTTGACAAGCTAAAGTTGTAGATTTAGGTATTGTCAATTTGGCGACGTAAAGTAGTCTACGCTAACAGGTTTCGTATCTTCCCAGGTTTTCAGTGTTGACTTTGAGTGCTAGCAATGTAAGTGCCTTGTTAATTGGGTGTCCCTTAGGTATAGTTCCCCTTGTGACAATAGTAGTGATGGTTGACAATAATGGGACTATAGTACTGCCACCTTGGGCTTCTTGTAAAAACTAGACTGGCCTCCTTCTATATAATTATAGTGGTTCACTGTTCAGTTTTATCCCTGGTAGATTTACAGTTATTTTTACAGTCTATCTTTTCTCCTATGTGCAACACCCTCCATGAGTCTCTCCGGGCATGGCACATTGAGCCTGAATGTGTAGAGCACTGTGAGTAGGATCTATTATTTAAGGTGTATATGGTGAAAGCGGAAAACAAGCCGCTGTATGCTCCATATAGTACTACAGTACTACTTCACAGGAGAGGTGAACCGCCCCATGTATACTAGAGACACCCCAGCTTCAGCAGCACCCAATATTATCATGCACCTTAGACCAAAATTTGGTCAGCTGAAAGTTGTTGTACAGTTGAAAATCGTCATCAATGCCCCCCATTAACTTTGTCCAATCCTATCTATCATAAGGAGCACTAGATTTCCAGCCTTGCGTATAAGTCACACTTTGTATGTGAGATATTAAGGCATGTTTGTAAACAGGGCTTCACGATGCTCTCTCTGTGCATGGAGTGCTTTTTATGAGATGAGACTAAGTCTTTTCAGAGTGAGTTAGCTTTAGGTATTTCCCTATTCATAGATGAATCAATGAAATACTGCCAACGTGTCATGGGTGAAGTCATTTTACACTTGAGGCACTTGTGTGGACAATCTAAATCATGTCATTTTCTGAATGGTATGCAGATTGTCTGCAATGTCCCAGAATAAATAGGCATTACCATACAAAATAAAACATGACGATGTTTTAGTTGTTTTGTTTTGTGCACCTAAAGTCAAATCTAATTTTAAAAGTCATAACTCTTCATTAACTGATATATTGTGAGACATCATTTAATTAGGAAACGTCATCTATTTAGCTTAGTCAGCAATGTAATACTGACTTATCCAAAGTGATTAATAATACTTGACTTTATTGAATTCCATTGATAACCTTGAAAACACCCACACCCACACACACACACACATTTATATAGCGCTGACTCTGGACCGGACGAGTTGAACAAGCGATTGGATCCACTTCGCGACACTGGTGGTGGTGAAATGCTGCATTTTTTTAAATACCTTGTTCTGTATATGTTTTGTTTACACTTTACATTAAGCAAACAGGCCAAAAGGGTGCTCCAATGTAGTATATAATGTAAACAAAAACACAGAGCAATGAATTGAAAAATAAATGTGGCACTTGGCATACCTTACATTGTGGAGAGCTCTACAGCCTTAAGGAGAGGTCAGTCATTATTTATCAACAGGGAGGATATTAAGTTTTGGCATGGATGTGCAATTATATGTTTTTATGCCCCTCCTCGAAGGCGGTTAAAGTTTTTTGCACCCCACACCAGAGGTGCGAGAGATTTCTATGCCCCTCCTTGATCTATAGTAGCAAGCGGGCTTTCTTGCTCAAAAGAGGAAAAAATTTTTTAAGCACCCCCAAAAGAATATACACGAGGATGGGCCCCTGAGGGGGGGGCAAGGATTTACACCCCATCTCTCGAACTCACCACCCCTGCCCCCTGTTGATAAATAATTACCACTCCCTGATACCGGCCTCTAAAGTACATGATTCTGTTTGTTCTTAGCTCCTTATATATCAGAAGACACAAGAGCGTCACACGATAACTAGTTTAACAGTTATATATTTAGAATGGTGCGGTGTTAATAAATAGTCGAGTCAGCATTATTACATGTGATGTAGGTCTATACAGATTAGGTTAACCCTCTAAATGGTGCTTTGATACTAGAAACCTACAGTGTATTGTCCATTTTATCCCTTTAAGGGCCAAAGATGCATTCTGGTCATCACAATGCATGAATGCAGCCCTGGTGAGTACCTCGCCACAACTACATTCTTTGCCAGGGCTGCATTCTGCTGTCCTTGAGGGTCGACATGATGCTCCGATGAAGTGTTGGTGAGCAGACTCACCAGCATTGACACATCATGAAAACCAAGGGGCATGATGCACTCCTGTATCAGCCACCTTTATAGGGGTAAATGATTAATTATCAACGAATGAAATAATCCAAACTATTCACTGCAGGCCTCTCGGGGGTCATGTGGTATCCATCCGATAACTGTTATCAGCTGGCAACCAGCTTTAGCAATGGCCGTGCCCATTGGTCGATCAGCTAAATTTGTATATACGTTATCCATTAACGAGTCTGGTTGTGGTTGCTAGGCTATCCACCCTACATCATTACAGGTCATGCATGACTGATTAGGGCGGGGATTACTCCCCTGATTAATGACTCAACTAACAGATGTTCATCCCCTATATCTGTGCACCCATGGGGCATTTGGAGCTGATTTGTAGATGATGTGAAAATCAGCAAGGATGGACATGATTGGATGTACAGCTTATAGCAGTGTAGTAGACCTCACCATTTATGATAAGCCCAATTTTTGGCTCAAATTCCCGGTTGTAATGAAATCAAAATTAATTTTAAGGAAATTGAAAGCTGTTTTCTGAATGAGTGTAATATCAGATGAATTCTCTGTAAGGATCTTTTTGTGTTGGTATTGATTAAGTGTCTGTTGGCTAAAGTCCCAAAACTATTAAAACTTTAGTTAGACTGTTGAGATGTGTGTGCCTATGGACATTTACAAGGGAAGGTTGGAATATTTGGCAATTACACCTCAAATTTCCAAGAGATCAAGAGATCTAAACATAGGTCATCACTAATAATTATGTCTCTATGGGAGAGAGTCTGTAACATGCTAACAGTTTAGTCCTGAGGGGCGAAGGTGTAGCACGGTAATGATTGGGGTGTAGATGGTATGAGATATTATTATGGATACTTACATCATTAGTGTCATTGCACAGTCAATGGACATTAGGCCCCTACTTATGGTTATGTATGAGACAAGCTGGAAATCGTGTAGTAAGTATCTCAACCATAGAGATCTTGGAGTTCAGCCAGATGCCAATGGTGGACTTAATGCACTGCTTACTAAATTACAGACCTTACTCCATTTTAATCCCAGGGTCGGCCTGGCTTGATGTCTGGTACAACATAATACGAGGGTATAGGGCGGGGTGTAGGGTAGAGAGAGGATCACCTAACCCTTTAACGACTGCTAATGCGTTAATGCATCATGCCAATAGGACAGCGTGATGTATGAATGCAGCCTTGGTTATTAACTAGCCAGGGCTACACACCAACAAAAATTCGCCTCACATTTGTTGGAATTACTAAGGCAAGTTAGGTATTTTGCCTAATCAGTGATTTTGTCTAAGTTAAACTCGTATTTACTAATTTGGATTTTTGTCTGTGTACATTCTTGCATCATGCCCATCTTATAGGGTTGACACCCAAATTCCTGTAGGGTCTGCATGATGCTCCGATGAAGTGCTGGTAAGCAGTTTTGCCAGGACTTCATTAGTGCATCATGACAACCAATTGGCATTAGCAGCTCTTAAAGGGTTAATCCTTGGGTCGGCTTGGCTTGCATGATGACCAATGAGCATGCATTAGTGGTCCTTAAAGGGTTCATGAAACCCCAGCCTGCTCCATAATACATTAATACACAGAGCTGTGAGTTGGCTGAGTCTCTGATCTAATAAACTGAGCCGCTTGTGAGGCACTTAGAGCAGGTTGGAGCTGCTCGGGGACTTATAGACGCCTGTTGTGTGTCTGTGCTAACAAACATCACTTACATATAGATGGTGGTTAGTGTGTTATGTCTGGGGGATTCTATTCAGGGAGAAACCTGAAGGGTATTCCGAAGGATATCACCTGCCATTAGTTCTCTACCTTGAACTTATTCTCTGCTCTTTGTGAGGCACTTACAGCAGGTTGGAGCTGCTCATGAGGCACATAGAGCAGGTTGGAGCAGCTGGTGAGGCACATAGAGCAGGTTGGGGCAGCTTGTGAGGTACTTAGAGCAGGCTGGAGCAGCTGGTGAGGCAGTTAGAGCAGGTTGGAGCAGCTGGTGAGGCACATAGAGCAGGTTGGAGCAGCTGGTGAGGCACTTAGAGCAGGTTGGAGCAGCTGGTGAGGCACTTAGAGCAGGTTGGAGCAGCTGGTGAGGCACTAAGAGCAGGTTGGAGCAGCTGCTGAGGCACTTAGAGCAGGTTGGAGCAGCTGGTGAGGCAGTAAGAGCAGGTTGGAGCAGCTTGTGAGGCACATAGAGCAGGTTGGAGCAGCTGGTGAGGCACTTAGAGCAGGTTGGAGCAGCCAGTGAGGCACATAGAGCAGGTTGGAGCAGTTTGTGAGGCACTTAGAGCAGGTTGGAGCAGCTGGTGAGGTACTTACAGCAGGTTGGAGCAGCTGGTGAGGCACATAGAGCAGGTTGGAGCAGCTTGTGAGGTACTTAAGGCAGGTTGGAGCAGCTGGTGAGGCACTAAGAGCAGGTTGGAGCAGCTGGTGAGGCACTTAGAGCAGGTTGGAGCAGCTTGTGAGGCAGTTAGAGCAGGTTGGAGCAGCTTGTGAGGCACATAGAGCAGGTTGAAGCAGCTGGTGAGGCAGTTAGAGCAGGTTGGAGCAGCTTGTGAGGCAGTTAGAGCAGGTTGGAGCAGCTTGAGAGGCACATAGAGCAGGTTGGAGCAGCTCATGAGGCACTTAGAGCAGGTTGGAGCAGCTGGTGAGGCAGTTAGAGCAGGTTGAAGCAGCTCGTGAGGCACATAGAGCAGGTTGGAGCAGCTTGTGAGGCACATAGAGCAGGTTGAAGCAGCTCATGAGGCAGTTAGAGCAGGTTGAAGCAGCTCGTGAGGCACATAGAGCAGGTTGGAGCAGCTCATGAGGCACATAGAGCAGGTTGGAGCAGCTGGTGAGGCACTTAGAGCAGGTTGGAGCAGCTGGTGAGGCACTTAGAGCAGGTTGGAGCAGCTGGTGAGGCACTTAGAGCAGGTTGGAGCAGCTCATGAGGCACTTAGAGCAGGTTGGAGCAGCTGGTGAGGCACTAAGAGCAGGTTGGAGCAGCTTGTGAGGCACTTAGAGCAGGTTGGAGCAGCTTGTGAGGCACTTAGACCAGGTTGGAGCATTGTGAGGTACTTAGAGCAGGTTGAAGCTGCTTGGTGACTTATAGAGGCCTATTGTGTGTCTGTAAACTAACAACTCCTACATAGACAGTAGTTAAGGTGTGCTATGTCTGGGGAATGCTCTAGATGGTCATTTGGACAAACCAATATCACTAGCAACCAGCCTCTGCTGTGCAGTGTCAAGGACCCATTGTGCCATAGATTAGGATACATATTATTTTATCTAGAATTTGAGAAGAAGAAAAAGCAAAGGTACACAACAAAAACATTGTTTGGTATCCGTTATAATGATTCATATGAATTTTACCAAATATGGGTAAATTGGATCTGACATTACACAAGAAATACATCAAACATTCCTTGTGGAATTATATTAGACTGGTGTCATTACAAGGCAAATAAAATAAGACTCTCTGATTGAATCTTTTTCAACATTTCAGGCTCTGAATATAGGTATGAGGTATAAATCATCCATAATAGGATAAAATCCTCAAAAGAGTAGGTGATTAAAAATGTTTGAATGGACCCTCCCACATTGCCGGAGGCTAGGCTTGAAATACTGCATGTAAGGTTAATGTTTGAATCTATGCCACTTCTGCAGCATAATGTCATTGGTGCTGATCGTTAGGTCTGGAGGCATCTGGTTGCCGTCAATAGACACACACCAAAGACACCCTCCCTTAGTCGGTACAGACACCAAATACATGGAGAATTATGTATGGACAGCAAGAAGAAGCAACACTCTAAAAGGGAAAGGCAAACAAAAACGTTAAACACATTACCAGATTAAGGCAGGAATAATGGCATGTTGAGAGAGACGAGAGAAATTGAAAAAAAAAAAAAAAAGTGACAAAGTGAGAATGGGGTAGACAAAGCACCAGAATATTTGGAAACATAGATTCCTATATGAATATTAATGGTATAAGAACCCCAAGAAAGCTGAGGTTTTGCATTGCATAGACTATAATGTACCTAGGCCTAACGCCATCGTATGGGACACGGGCACTGATTCATCATTCTATGACACCCTCTTCTATAAGATGCAACCCTAACTTTGGCTCATTCTAAGATGAGACACCTCAGAGGACCCTCCTTGCATATCATCTAAACCTTAAACACAGTATTTCCAGTAGCATCATTTAAAAAGTATGGAATGATATGACTACCGTAATGGCCCGTTTAAGCACCGGGGTCTCAAATAAGCACCGGTCTCAAATAAGGGCAAGGGGTAAAGGGGTATCGAAATTAATGAGCACCCGGGTGCTTAAACAGGCCACTACAGTAACTGATATTTGTCTGGTATGCATTTAGTGGTAACCTAGCACTTCCAATACTCCAGGCCAGAAAATCTGAGAAAGGTACGAATTCCATTTCCAATTAATTGCTCACATTTAAATGAAATAAACATTACTAAGGAGAATTCTTGTTTTCATTTGAAAATGCTTTTAGGAAATTGTCAATTTCCATCATCTTTAACAAAAACTGAAACAATTCAATTGAAACTAGGTCAAGGAGGAAATAACCTTTAACAGTTTATTCTGGTTGACAAGGAGGTCACTTCAACATGTTATGAATGTTCTCCTTTAAATTATGGTTGGAGCACTTGAATTAGCTATATTACAGCCAAACAGTATTCCTAATGCAGGGTCTGCAGTACTACAATTACCCTGCGGAGTCATATTTGATGATCATACAGAGCGTTCGTAGTAACTCCACCCCTCCATAACCATATAATTCCTACACTTCTATTAGGCACTCATGGTGTCTACATGAGTTGAAAGATCCTGACAATTTCGCGTTGTAGGTCATTTCTGCCTTAAAAAACAAAAGGAGGATGATATAAAAACAGACGAGATGATAATCATACAATACGTTTTGATAGTTAATGATCAGCTTTTATCTAGTTGGCCAGGAGTCCCTGGTCGTACACACAGAGCAGTATTTGGCCATGAAAAGCAGGCAGCTTTCATCTATAGTAGTAACATCACACAAGTAGCGCCTCAATATAGTCTACAGCATGACGCCAGCCATGACGAAGTGCATTATTCCCATTATAAAACAGAAAAATAACCCATCAGGATCTAGACCAGCATCAGGGGTAATAATGACCCACCATACCACAATAATGGCTGAATGTCAAGAAGGTCAGACCCATAGTACTGTGAAGAAGCTGCAGCATGAGCGGCTTCTGAGTAGGCCGAGGGGGATGGTGATGGTGGTGCAGCCTTTACATGCATCCCTCAGTGTCAGCTAAAGAGACTGCGACTACTTATATATAGGCTGCGGCACTTGTGGTTGTTGACGATTCTGGTAGGTTCACACGGCTATCAATAGAGATAAAAAGGCGATTGTATTTTATCTGCCGGGTTACTACTATTACCCTGGTTAAAAGTAGGTGTGCCCCACAATGTAAAAAATAACTGTTGAATCTACCAGGGATCCTCGCAAATCGGAACAGTGAACTACTGTAAATGTGATGTAGTGAACCACTTTGGGACAAGGATTCTGCTGTTATTTTGACAGCAGTTTCTTTTTATAGGGCAGGCCATCTCTGTGCTAGGTTCACACTGCAAAAACAAAGGGCGGTTTGATGACCGTGACGTATGTCACCCACCCAAAGACGTATAACAATGTTGTAAGTATGCTGCATGGCTACATGATATTTCACTGTACAAAAGGTGTTGTATTGATGGTGACATCCTTGTCTTGACATTGCCAGAGATTTGCCATTATTTACGAGGAAATTCTTTGTGCGATTGTCATCTGGGGTTTAGTTAAGTTCTCGGTTTTAAGGAGATACCTGGTAGATTCAACAGTTATTTCTTAGAGTGTGCACATTGGTAGCCTAACCCTTTAAGGACCGCTGATGCATGCCCATTGGTCGGCATGATGCACCAACAAAGTGCTGGCAAGACTGCTTGCCAGCACTTCATTGATGCATCATGCCGACCCTCCGCGAGGAAATGTATCAGCCCGTAGGTTCGGCATGATGCTCGAGAAACCAAAGGCGAGCAGTCTTGCCAGCACTTGATTGGTGCATCATGACGACCAATGGGCTTGATGCATTAATGCATCAGCGGCCCTTAAAGAGTTAATCTCTCTATTACCACAGTCAGGATGGTTTTGTTATAGACCTGGAGCGTGTTGCTCCTATGGTAAATAGAGCTGTTAGTAGGTACCCTCTTTTCAAAACAAGTCACGCTCTGCTTCACCATTCAACTTGCACTCACCACATTAGTCTGAAAAGTCACCTGCCTTGTTTAAAACAGAGAGAGACCTGCACTATCAGGTACCTACTCATGTTACACATTCTATAGTATATTATACTGACTGACCTTTCCCATCTAGGTACCTATACTTAAATCCCCCTTTTTTAGCACCGTACTTGAATGACCACTTGAGAGCAACAAAAGTGACAAGTTATAGCTACATGAAAAGAAAGGACTGGAAATGAGGGCATTTTTAGCCTGCTCTTCCTTTTACTAAAGGAACAACACCCTGCAGGCCTCTGAGCACTCTCTGATTTCCAGCAATCTACTTGCTCACAAAGTCAGCTATTTAAACAATGTTAGTATCCATAATATGACTCATCTTCTCCTACACCTAGTCCAACTTTGGACTATAACCTTTAACTCTGAGCAGCACATGGTGCTGCTAAAGGGCACCAGGGTAGTCTGGGTGGAGTGTTAAATATTCAGTATTTGACTATAGCTTAATGCAGCAAGAACAGATACATTATTGTGTTAGCGGATGTAGTCCACTCATAGACTTCACTGTAAAAAAGTTGAATCTACGAGGGGTCTTCGTAAAACTGAACAGTGGACCGCTGTAATTGAAAAGCACTGAATCAGTGCAGTTTTACAAGAAGTCCCAGGTGACAGTATGGTGGTACACAAATGTACAAGGAATCTCTTGAAAAAAAAATAAAGGACTGATCTCTGGCAACTTTGAGACGAGAAATGTACCGTTGTTTCGACAACAATTTTTACAGTGTACTTAGTCCGCCTATACTCAATTTATTTAGTCAAGATGGAGAGTCTAGGATAAGGAACCTTAAATATCTACAATAGTACTGATAGCTTGTCAACAGGAGGAACTCAAAAAATTTTTATTTTCAGCAATGTCAAGGGCTGTATCTGAGTCCCTTCATTTGCTTTTCCCAATAGAAATAAATGAATGTATAGGATGAAGCCGACGGATGGTCCATATATGGGCAGTGGATGCCACCCTGTACTACACACCTAAGCTCATAAAGTACTATTGGAAATCTGTAACATCATAAAAGTAGCAGTTCTTTGAATACTTCTGCCATTAATCTTGTTAGCATGTCTGTATTTGAGCATTTTGGTACTCCGTCCCTTGTCATTCTCACTTTTTCCGCTCATTTCCCTCAGCGAGCCATTATTCATGCTTTGTTCTGGTGATGCATTTAACTTTTTATCTACCTTTTCCTTTTAAAGTGTTCTTGTGGTTCATACATTATTTGCGATGTATTTAGTGTCTGACGGGAAACATCATTGCATGTGTGCATGTGCGTGAGCGTTTGTATGAGAAGAATCCAAATGCCCAGTGGCATAACGATCAGAACCACTGCATTTGTGGTGAAGATGTGGCCTACTTCTGAGAATCAGCCCCAAGTGTAGTACAGTCATGTCTCTCAAAGCTCTGTGGCCTTTTGATTCATATCTTTTTTTAAATGAAGTTATTTGGTAAAAATCTTCAAAGGTATTTGATGATATCTTTGAATTTTGATCTCGTATTCAGAATTTCAATGAAATGCTGGACGCTGTAGAAAATCTTCTCTGGATCAATGATGGTTGTAAATCCTGTCTACCGGAATAGGGTAGCACCATGTATTCTAGTTGACCAGGCGATAGTGTCCAATATGTTGTGAAGGCCTGTCTTACTTAGTACATTACCCCCATCTGTTCTGTTATTCAGGGACCTGCTCCTTAATGTAAATGGCCATGTGCTAAGAGGCATATTACCTCATCTCTTACCACCACCCTCTGGGTCCATGACATTGTATGGCATACTAATAATATCATCTTACATTACCAACCATTGCTGATACTGAAACTAGTGACTGATATATGACAGAAATGATGTCGTTTTTGTTTTAATTTATTTGTTACTATAATTTTTTCAGATGAACCCATTTAGCCACAACAGTTATTGTGCAGTGGATGGGCCTCTGGTCTGTGCCTATACAACAGGCCTATTTAGCATGAATATATTATTACCATTCCCATGTCCCTCTAATTGGGATGGCCTTTTTTGGTTTTTACTGTACTCGCCCTGTGCTTGGCCATTACTTTTTGTATGGTAAACACAGTCCCCTATGGACACTTTGTAAAGCTGTGATGCATGCTGTCATTGGGCGTTGTTGGAGTCTGCTCACCAGCACTTTGTTGGTGCATCATGATGACCCTGCTGGACATTATGATCTGGTGGAATGTAGCCCTCGCGAGTTACTCAAATTTGTGCATCATGACAACCAATACCATTAGCAGGCCTGAAAGGTTAACAGAGAAATGAACTTAATATACTTTCAACTCCGATAAAGGCAGTGTAAACCTAGCAGTCTTTCTTTGAAGCCATATAATGGTTCTATGAACCAATATGAGAGCATATTTATATATATATATATATATATATATATATATATATATATATATATCAGTGGTGAGCACCTAGCAGATATAGGCTTCCTTGTGACTAAGGCAATAGAAGCTTTGTCAACCACAAGTGCCACAGCCTATATATAAGTAGTCGCAGTCTCTTTAGCTGACACTGAGGGATGCATGTAAAGGCTGCACCACCATCACCGTCCCCCTCGGCCTACTCAGAAGCCGCTCATGCTGCAGCTTCTTCACAGTACTACGGGTCTGACCTTCTTGACATTCAGCCATTGTTGTGGTATGGTGGGTCATTATTACCCCTAATGGTGGTCTGGATAGCCTCTCCTTTCTACGACATCACCTACTCAGTGCTATATGATACTAGGCGCTACTTGTGTGATCATGCTGCTGCTTGGTATAGATGAAAGCAGCCTGGTTGCCCTGGTCAAAAACTGCTCCTTGTACACAATCAGATAACACAACCAACCAGATAAAGGCTGATCATCAATTAAACCAATTGTAAGATGATCATTTCATCTGTTTTCATCTTCCTCTTAGTTTTCACAGACATAATTTATCTGAATAATATTACTGGTGGGAGTGGGCAGTCACCTTCAGTGGCAGGTATACACTGGATGCTTAATACTGTATCAAGCATAATGTGTTTACAAACTTTCTGAAGTATGCCTCAAATATGGTGAAATATATGTGCAGATTAGACAGATACAGTTATATGTATATGAATCTGCTGAAAACATATGTCAATGCAGAGCTAACCATTTAGGGTATTTGTACTGTTCATAGTAATAGTAGGCAGGTCTGCCTGTGAATATTCCAGAAGCTGTTATTTGTCCATTCTCCATTCTCACTATCTTAACGTATCTCTGTTTAGCTGCTTTTGATTCCTCTCACCTCTCTCAACATGCAATTATTCCTGTCTTAATCTGGTGATGTGTTTAACTTTTCTGTTCGCCTTTTACTTTCAGAGTGTTGTCTCTTCTTGCTGTTCATACATAATTCTCCATGTATTTAGTGGCTGTACCAACTAAGGAAGGCTTCTTTGGTGTGTGCGTGTGTGCAGGTGTTAGGAGGGGGGTGTTCCGGTATTGACAGCAACCAGATGCCTCTAGGCCTAACGATCAGCACCAAGGAAATTATGCTGCAGAAGCAGGCAGTATCTCAGGCCTAGCTTCATTCAATATGTGACAGGATTCTTTTAATGAGACCAGTGTATTGTTTGTTGGGAGTCTTGTTTTATTAAGGATATAAATGCACTTTTAAAAAAAAATTGCCTTCATTGTCAAAGCCGCACTGCTTCACTGCATTACAATTATGGTGGTTTACTTTTCAATTCTACAAAGATGCTTTATAGATTCAAGAAATACCAATATCGCTGTACATAATGGCTGCTAAATAGTGTTGTCGAATTACACATTGAATCCTTCTCAAAATTCCATAAAGAATGACATGAAATTTTAAATATACTGCACCCTCGGTCTTTGACACTACACAGCAGTGGCCGGTGGCTGGTGATACTTCTAGGAATAGATTGTCTTCAAGGTAGAGAACTAATGGCAGGTGATATCCCTGGGAATACCCTTCAGGTTTGTTCCTAAATAGAATCCCCCAGACATAACCCACTAATACTGTCTATGTAAGAGCTGTTAGTGTACAGACACACAACAGCCCTCTATAAGTCTCTGAGCAACTCCAACCTGCTCTAGGTGCCTCATGAGCTGCTCCAACCTGCTCTAAGTGCCTCACGAGCTGCTCCAACCTGCTCTAAGTGCCTCACCAGCTGCTCCAACCTGCTCTAGGTGCCTCACCAGCTGCTCCAACCTGCTCTAGGTGCCTCACGAGCTGCTCCAACCTGCTCTAAGTGCCTCACCAGCTGCTCCAACCTGCTCTAAGTGCCTCACCAGCTGCTCCAACCTGCTCTAAGTGCCTCATGAGCTGCTCCAACCTGCTCTAAGTGCATCATGAGCTGCTCCAACCTGCTCTAGGTGCCTCATGAGCTGCTCCAACCTGCTCTAAGTGCCTCACCAGCTGCTCCAACCTGCTCTAAGTGCCTCACCAGCTGCTCCAACCTGCTCTAAGTGCATCATGAGCTGCTCTAAGTACCTCATGAGCTGCTCCAACCTGCTCTTAGTACCTCATGAGCTACTCCAACCTGCTCTAAGTGCTTCATGAGCTGCTCTCAGCACCTCATGAGCTGCTTCAACCTGCTCTAAGTACCTCACGAGCTACTCCAACCTGCTCTAAGTGCCTCATGAGCTGCTTTAACTTGCTCTAAGTACCTCACGAGCTACTCCAACCTGCTCTAAGTGCTTCATTAGCTGCTCTCAGCACCTCATGAGCTGCTTCAACCTGCTCTAAGTACCTCACGAGCTACTCCAACCTGCTCTAAGTGCCTCATGAGCTGCTTTAACTTGCTCTAAGTACCCCATGAGCAGCTCCAACCTACTCTAAGTACCTGACGAGCAGTTCCAACCTGCTCTAAGTGCCTCATGAGTTGCTCTAAGTGCCTCATGAGCTGCTTTGACTTGCTCTAAGTACCTCATGAGCAGCTCCAACCTACTCTAAGTACCTGACGAGCAGTTCCAACCTGCTCTAAGTGCCTCATGAGCAGTTCCAACCTGCTCTAAGTGCCTCATGAGCAGTACCAACCTGCTCTAAGTGCCTCATGAGCTGCTCCAACCTGCTCTAAGTGCCTCACCAGCTGCTCCAACCTGCTCTAAGTGCATCATGAGCTGCTCTAAGTACCTCATGAGCTGCTCCAACCTGCTCTAAGTACCTCACGAGCTACTCCAACCTGCTCTAAGTGCTTCATGAGCTGCTCTCAGCACCTTATGAGCTGCTTCAATCTGCTCTAGTACCTCACGAGCTACTCCAACCTGCTCTAAGTGCTTCATGAGTTGCTCTCAGCACCTCATGAGCTGCTTCAACCTGCTCTAAGTACCTCACGAGCTACTCCAACCTGCTCTAAGTGCCTCATGAGCTGCTTTAACTTGCTCTAAGTACCTCATGAGCAGCTCCAACCTACTCTAAGTACCTGACGAGCAGTTCCAACCTGCTCTAAGTGCCTCATGAGCAGTTCCAACCTGCTCTAAGTGCCTCATGAGCAGTTCCAACCTGCTCCAAGTGCCTCATGAGCTGCTCCAACCTGCTCTATGTGCCTCACCAGCTGCTCCAGCCTGCTCTTAGTGCCTCACCAGCTGCTCCAACCTGCTCTAAGTGCCTCACCAGCTGCTCCAACCTGCTCTAAGTGCCTCACAAGCTGCTCCAACCTGCTCTAAGTGCCTCACCAGCTGCTCCAACCTGCTCTAAGTGCCTCATGAGCTGTTCCAACCTGCTCTAAGTGCCTCACCAGCTGCTCCAACCTGCTCTAAGTACCTAACTAACAGCTCCAACCTGCTCAAAGTGCCTCATGACCTGCTCCAACCTGCTCAAAGTGCCTCACCAGCTGCTCCAACCTGCTCAAAGTGCCCCATGTGCTGCTCAGTTTATTAGATCAGAGACTCAGCCAACTCACACTGTGAATTGATGTATCATAGAGCCAGGCTAGGGTTTCATGAACACTTTACGTGCCACTAATGCAGGAGTGCATCATGCCCATTGGCCATCATGATGCACCAATCATGTGCTGGTGAGTCTGCTTGTCAGCGCTTCATTGATGCATCATAATGACCCTCCAGGGCCTGCATGATGCATGAATGCATCAATGTTCTGTCAGCATGAATGTAGCAAAAGGGAGTATTTCTCAATGATGCATGGCAATGCTATTGAGAAATGCACTCCTGACAAGTTACTTACTAGGGCTGCGCTCATAATCATAAAGTGGCATGAAACAAAGCATTGAAGAACAACATGGCATTAAAAGGGCTGTTTATAATGGACCTGCTGCAGACTGTCCTTGCTATATACCCTTATGGCATGTTATGCCAGACTGCAAGCCCCGGCTGAACCAGCGATTAAAATGGGGCGGGGTCTGTCATTAAGAAAGCCATATTCTAAAAGTACCATTTGGCATTTGGCTGATCTCCAAAGACTGTATGGGTGGGATGCGTACTGCACAATGCTCCTTATTGCTCCTCTCCGAGCCCAAACATTGCACAATAAGTGCAGGCCTATTGATTGTGCATTGACACCCACTATGTATGTATCTGTAATAATGATAACCCTCGGGGGACAAATCAAGCCTTTAGGGCCTGCATAATGCATGCAAGTTACTCACCAAGGCTGCATTCATACATCACGCTGTCCTATTGCCATGATGCATTAACACATTAGCAGTCCTTAAAGTGTTAAGTTATCCTCTCTCTACCCTAATCCCCCCCTATATCCTCGTATTATGTCGTACCAGACATCAAGCCAGGCCAACCCTGGGATTAAAATGGAGTAAGGTCTGTAATTTAGTAAGCAGTGCATTAAGTCCACCATTGGCATCTGGCTGACCTCCAAGATCTCTATGGTTGAGATACTTACTACACGATTTCCAGCTTTTCTCATAGAGCTCATGCATAACCATAAGTAGGGGCCTAATGTCCATTGATTGTGCATTGACACTGACTATGTAAGTATCCATAATGATATCTCATACCATCTACACCCGTTCATTATTGTGCTATACATATGCCCCTCAGGACTAAACCATTTACATGTTACAGACTCGGTCCCTTTGAGCCATCATTTAGGAATGATCTATTAATAGACTCTCTTCATTCAAAATAAGGACGAAGCATCTTCCCTCAGGATTTCTCATAATTTTGCAGGGACAATATTGAAGTAATCGTAAAAAACTGTATAACCATTTAAGGGCCGCTGATGCATTAATGCATCATGCCCATTAATCGTCATGATGCACCAATGAAGTGCACTATGCCGACCCTACTGGGTTGATACATAAATCTGAATGAAATAACCTTTGTTCTAAGCAATGAATTTTTGAAATTCTAAAACCTATACCTAGCTGAGATGTCCCCCAAAAGGCCTACAGCCGATTTTGAATTTATGAGAGGCCTTGTGAAGATTTCTACCCTCAGCTTTTCTTCATCCTATAAGGTGCACTAGGTCCACATCCTTTATGGCATATAAGCATCAAATATGTGCATCCTTTTGGAAGCCATGGATGCATCTAGAGTTTGATGATTTGGCCCAAAAAAATATAAACTGTCATCATTTTTTGTTCTAATCAATGGATTTTCAAAATTCAAAAGGCCATGTGTAGTTTAGACCTGACATGTGCACATGGGGTATTACGATAGTTCTTCCCTTTGAATCCTATTCCTGTTTCTATTATATATATATATATATATATATATATATATATATATATATATATATTTAGAGAATAGAATTATGAAGGCCCTCGACCATCATGCGTTATAGTGCAACAGAGAGTCAAGACGTGGAGAATGAGTTGTCTATTGTCTTTATAAAACATGTCATCATTTGTATCACACTGATCTAAAGGTCTAAAGCCTACAATACCCCAAAGGTATGAGGGACAATCCGTGACCTTGCTCAGGCATGCACTGTACTGCTATAATGCACTCAAGGTCACTTCTATCATGCAGCAGAGCATGGGCTTCTGTTTTATAAATATATATATATATATATATATATATATATATATATATATATATATATATATATCATATAACACTTCTCTAAATATGCTACACATGACAGCAAAAGTAGGCCATCTGGGGATGTTGTTCTGATCCTAAGCCCCATAAGACTGCTGCATGCATCTACTAATCTATCTGTTTTATCATGAAGCCGATACAGGACGTAAAGCATCTTAGATGGCGGAGTGAAACTGATCCTCCATTTTTTCCCCCGGCAGCCCATGCAAGACTTGTCACTGTGGTGAAGTATGTGAACCGCTCAGCTTCTAACCCTTTATGATCCAATGATGCATTAATGCATCATTGCCATTGGTCGGCATGATGCATGAATGCATCATTGCCATTGGTCGGCATGATGCATTAATGCATCATGGCCATTGGTCGGCATGATGCATTAATGCATCATGGCCATTGGTCGGTATGATGCATTAATGCAGCTACAAGGGTTGATAAACAAACTCCCGAAGAGTTGGTATGATGCTCCAATGAAGTGCTGGCGAGCAGTCTCCAGTCCCCAGGATGCGCCAATGTTTTTTTTGTTTACGAGCTGATGATATTTTTATGATGTGCCAATGATGTGAAGTGTTGTTTCTAAGTAGATTCACCAACTCTGCATCTTGAGGTGCAGAAGTGAATCATGCACTAATGCAGTGCTGGTGAATCTGCACACAAGCACTTCATTGGAGCATCATGCCGACCCGCCAGGTGTGTAAGGTCAGCATGATGCATGAATGTAGCCGTGGCGAGTGTCTCACAAGGCCTGGATTTATGAACCAAGACAACCAATGGGCATGATGCATTAATACACAAGCCAACAAGTGTAGGAGTGCATCATGCCCATTGGTCGGGATGATGCACCAATGAATTGCTGGGGAAACTGCTTGCCAGCACTTCATTGAAGCATCATGCCGACCCTCCAGTACTGTATCGACCCTATTGTGGCCCTTCAAGGGTTAATGCTCGGAGCTGCAGTTAAGGCAAATGAAGATGGATGTAAGAAGGAATGGCTCCTGCCAACACTACCAGACCCCAGTACTCCCTATACCACTCCCCACACAATGCCCGCCTTATAGAACCTTTTGGTCCGTCTCTTAACTAACCATTCCTACAGCATAAAGATAAATATATTATCTGCAAAGGGGCCTGATTCCTGCAAACTGCCTGCATTGGCTGCTCTTCCCAAACAAGCCAGGCAGATCTATAAGGTCTATACTCATGAATGAGTGTCATTTAAAGACCCGCATACTTGTTGCACTTGTCTAAAGCGGGTATTCCATTCCACCGAAGCCGATTTATTCCTGACTTTGAATCAGGAGCAAATCTGTCATCTTCCCAATGCATTTCCACCCAGTTCCAATCAATTTTTTTAAATCAATTTTGCAAGAATTGTGGAGAAATACATTGGGAATCCAAAATAAAGAAGTTATGAAATTTCATCTGTCATTTCTCTCAAATCTGATTAAAATTATGCAGATATCGCTCCGATTGTCAAACACCTTCAGTGCAGTACCCGCTTAAGACAACAGTGCTTATTCAAATTGTGTGCTGGGCGCTATGGCACAATAATTTTTGGTAAATCATCTATTGCCAGAATGTGGAACCTTAAAAGATTATGACGCGATAAGAGCAAAGATAGCTTCAGACACCAAAATAATCTCGTTTTTCATCATTTCAGTGTTGCTGGAACAGGAGGTATGTGTAAACGGTGACCGTTTTCCTTTTACAAGGGTCATGTCTTTGAAAATGTTTGAAGGCTGAGATCAGGGTCCACCATAAAGACTGGTTTGCTACCGTAAATTCCAACATACAATAAAAGTTGGTTAAGACGAGGTGCCTGTTCTAAGAGAAATTTACTCCTTGTAATGGAGTGCTAGTTCTAAAGTGGGTATTCCACTGCCGTCATTCGGTCAAATTTTCGCTACTCGGACCGATTTTTTCTATACTTTTGCATTAACCAAAAATACCCCCTTAATATTTATAGAGCTTATTACAATGTGCAATGCATTACTGCTCAGTTTAATACTTAAAGTCACACCTAGCTTTGTCTCGTAGAACTAGCAGAATGTCAGGGTGTATTTTATACATGAGGTGTATTTTGTATCAAAACAGTAACCTTAACACTGGTGTTGTGGACGCTGAAAGTATCTAGGATCACAGGGAATTAAACCCTGATCTATGGCTTGCCAATCCATCATGCTAACCGTTACACCATGATCCCGTGCCCGATATTTCCACCTTCCACCTACACCTGGATCAGTATGATACACACTAGCGGAGCAGTGATTACCAGGTAGCTGATCCATGAGGGTCAATCTACCAGGCGCAAGGATTTCTGGTCCCCTAAACTGGCAATTCAGGTTTTACACCTGCAACTTGCAGGCAGCATGCCGGTGTCATTTTGGCAATGCTGACTACAGTTGAAATCTTTCAGAGCTTTTCTACATAGTTACTTCTCTGCACTAAGCCAAACCACTGTTGGCAGGCCTGTATGTAACCCACTGTGGGAAGACTCTCACAACATTTGCCAACATTTCTGCAGTACTCGATAACATTATTTCAGTAAGATAACTTTCCATTTTTGTAATCGTAAGTTACATTATTGTGCTATACATATGCCCCTCAGGACTAAACCATTTACATGTTACAGACTTAGTCCCTTTGAGCCATCATTTAGGAATGATCTATTAATAGACTCTCTTCATTCAAAATAAGGACGAATCATCTTCCCTCAGGATTTCTCATAATTTTGCAGGGACAATATTGAAGTAATCGTAAAAAACTGTATAACCATTTAAGGGCCGCTGATGCATTAATGCATCATGCCCATTGATCGTCATGATGCACCAATGAAGTGCACCATGCCGACCCTACTGGGTTGATAAATAAATCTGAATGAAATAACCTTTGTTCTAAGCAATGAATTTTTGAAATTCTAAAACCTATACCTAGCTGAGATGTCCCCCAAAAGGCCTACAGCCGTTTTTGAATTTATGAGAGGCCTTGTGAAGATTTATACCCTCAGTTTTTCTTCATCCTATAAGGTGCACTAGGTCCACATCCTTTATGGCATATAAGCATCAAATATGTGCATCCTTTTGGAAGCCATGCATCTAGAGTTTGATGATTTGGCCCAAAAAAATATAAATTGTCATCATTTTTGTTCTAATCAATGGATATTCAAAATTCAAAAGGCCATGTGTAGTTTAGACCTGACATGTGCACATGGGGTATTACGATAGTTCTTCCCTTTGAATCCTATTCCTGTTTCTATTATATATATATATATATATATATTTAGAGAATAGAATTATGAAGGCCCTCGACCATCATGTGTTATAGTGCAACAGAGAGTCAAGACGTGGAGAATGAGTTGTCTATTGTCTTTATAAAACATGTCATCATTTGTATCACACGGATCTAAAGGTCTAAAGCCTACAATACCCCAAAGGTATGAGGGACAATCCGTGACCTTGCTCGGGCGTCCACTGTACGCTATAATGCACTCAAGGTCACTTCTATCATGCAGCAGAGCATGGGCTTCTGTTTTATAAATATATATATATATATATATATATATATATATATATATATATATCATATAACACTTCTCTAAATATGCTACACATGACAGCAAAAGTAGGCCATATGGGGTTGTTGTTCTGATCCTAAGCCCCATAAGACTGCTGCATGCATCTACCAATCTATCTGTTTTATCGTGAAGCCGATACAGGACATAAAGCATCTTAGATGGCGGAGTGAAACTGATCCTCCATTTTTTCCCCCGGCAGCCCATGCAAGACTTGTCACTGTGGTGAAGTATGCGAACCGCTCAGCTTCTAACCCTTTATGATCCACTGATGCATTAATGCATCATGGCCATTGGTTGGCATGATGCATGAATGCATCATTGCCATTGGTAGCTATGATGCATTAATGCAGCTACAAGGGTTGATACACAAACTCCCGAAGAGTTGGTATGATGCTCCAATGAAGTGCTGGCGAGCAGTCTCCAGTCCCCAGGATGCGCCAATGTTTTTTTATCATGAGCTGATGATATTTTTATGATGCCCCAATGATGTGAAGTGCTGTTTCTAAGTAGATTCACCAACTCTGCATCTTGAGGTGCAGAAGTGCATCATGCACTAATGCAGTGCTGGTGAATCTGCACACAAGCACTTCATTGGAGCATCATGCCGACCTGCCAGGTGTGTAAGGTCAGCATGATGCATGAATGTAGCCGTGGCGAGTGTCTCACAAGGCCTGGATTTATGAACCAAGATGACCAATGGGCATGATGCATTAATACACAAGCCAACAAGTGTAGGAGTGCATCATGCCCATTGGTCGGCATGATGCACCAATGAATTGCTGGGGAAACTGCTTGCCAGCACTTCATTGAAGCATCATGCCGACCCTCCAGTACTGTATGGACCCTACAGTGGCCCTTCAAGGGTAAATGCTCGGAGCTGCAGTTAAGGCAAATGAAGATGGATGTAAGAACCCAGTACTCCCTATACCACTCCCCACACAATGCCCGCCTTATAGAACCTTTTGGTCCGTCTCTTAACTAACCATTCCTACAGCATAAAGATAGATATATTATCTGCAAAGGGGCCTGATTCCTGCAAACTGCCTGCATTGGCTGCTCTTCCCAAACAAGCCAGGCAGATCTATAAGGTCTATACTCATGAGTGTCATTTAAAGACCCGCATACTTGTTGCACTTGTCTAAAGTGGGTATTCCATTCCACCGAAGCTGATTTATTCCTGATTTTGAATCAGGAGCAAATCTGTCATCTTCCCAATGCATTTCCACCCAGTTCCAATCATTTTTTTTAAATCAATTTTGCAAGAATTGTGGAGAAATACATTGGGAATCCAAAATAAAGAAGTTATGAAATTTCATCTGTCATTTCTCTCAAATCTGATTAAAATTATGCAGATATCGCTCCGATTGTCAAACACCTTCAGTGCAGTACCCGCTTAAGACAACAGTGCTTATTCAAATTGTGTGCTGGGCGCTATGGCACAATAATTTTTGGTAAATCATCTATTGCCAGAATGTGGAACCTTAAAAGATTATGACGCGATAAGAGCAAAGATAGCTTCAGACACCAAAATAATCTCGTTTTTCATCATTTCAGTGTTGCTGGAACATGAGGTATGTGTAAACGGTGACCGTTTTCCTTTTACAAGGGTCATGTCTTTGAAAATGTTTGAAGGCTGAGATCAGGGTCCACCATAAAGACTGGTTTGCTACCGTAAATTCCCACATACAATAAAAGTTGGTTAAGACGAGGTGCCTGTTCTAAGAGAAATTTACTCCTTGTAATGGAGTGCTAGTTCTAAAGTGGGTATTCCACTGCCATCATTCGGTCAAATTTTCACTACTCGGACCGATTTTTTTCTATACTTTTGCATTAACCAAAAATACCCCCTTAATATTCATAGAGCTTATTACAATGTGCAATGCATTACTGCTCAGTTTAATACTTAAAGTCACACCTAGCTTTGTCTCGTAGAACTAGCAGAATGTCAGGGTGTATTTTATACACGAGGTGTATTTTGTATCAAAACGGTAACCTTAACACTGGTGTTGTGGACGCTGAAAGTATCTAGGATCACAGGGAATTAAACCCTGGTCTATGGCTTGCCAATCCATCATGCTAACCGTTACACCATGATCCCATGCCTGATATTTCCACCTTCCACCTACACCTGGATCAGTATGATACACACTAGCGGAGCAGTGATTACCAGGTAGCTGACCCCTGAGGGTCAATCTACCAGGCGCGAGGATTTCTCGTCCCCTAAACTGGCAATTCAGGTTTTACACCTGCAACTTGCAGCCAGCATGCCTGTGTCATTTTGGCAATGCTGACTACAGTTGAAATCTTTCAGAGCTTTTCTACATAGTAACTCCTCTGCACTAAGCCAAACCACTGTTGGCAGGCCTGTATGTACCCCACTGTGGGAAGACTCACAACATTTGCCAAAATTTCTGCAGTACTCGATAACATTATTTCGTATTTCTGTAAGATAACTTTCCTTTTTGGTAATCGAAAATTCTAATTTGATTCTTGTAGATCCTGAAATTTTTCAATGTTTTTGATAAAAGCGTTTTCCAAAACAAATCCTAAATTCTCCAAAAGGCTCAGAGATATTTGAAAAGGGGGTGGGTAGTGTTGCCTGTAAAACAAGTGTTTTGGGCCAGAGCTAATAGTAAGGGACACTCAACCTAGCTCAACCCATCAAATCCAGGCCAATCTTGTGAGAGTTGGCCAACATTGGCATTGTGGTATAAATAATAGATATGGTACTGTGCTCTGATTCCAGTCCCAAATCACTGCAAGCATTACCTAATTGGCCATTTTGCCACACCCACTGCCAAAAGTAATCAACTCCCTATCAGCCCTGTAGGGGCCAAATGGTCATGCCTTCAGGTTTATGTTTGCTGTCAGAATGAATTAACCCTTTAAAGGCCACCAATGCAGGAGTGTATCATGCCCATTGGTCGTCATGATGCACCAATGAAGTGCTGGTGAGACTGCACGCCAGCACTTCATTAGAGCATCATGCCAACCCTACAGGGTTGATACATATCATGTATATATACTCCCATAGGGTCCGCATTATGTTCCAATGGAGTGATGGCGAGCAGTCTTGTCAGCACTTCATTTGTGCATCATGACGACATATGGGCATGATGCATTAATGCATCAGTGGCCATTAAAGGGTCAATGCAGTGCTGATGAGTCTACTAACTTGCACTGCATTGTACTGAATTCGTGTATCATCCAAAGAGCCTAGAAGTTGTACAGGGTCAGTATGAAGCCTTAGTGCATAACTCAACTGCATTCATTTATGCATCATGACGACAAACAGGCACAATGAATTATGCAACCTTTACCTAGTGTAGGGGCCAGCTCTGGCTGTGAGTCCATGGCGGTATGCTATCTGTCCCCGTTCCGGTTGCACCAGCCCCCAGGGGCTGGTCAGCCAATGAACACTGCCCCCTTGTGTCATACCGATCCAGGTGTAGTTGGAAGGTAGAGAACATCAGGTTTGGGGATGTAGCTCAGTGGTAGAGCACTCACTTGCAAGTTGAGAGGTCCCGGGTTCGAAACCCGGTGTTTCCAAGTACGTTTTCACTGACCTCTAATACCTGCAATACCCACGGGCACTAACGTTGTGGGTATAGACTTTAAGTGTTCAAAAAGCTCTGGTAAATTAGAGGTTGGTTTCATTTTAGCTCCCCTGAGTTTAATACTTCATGGATCTACCCCAAATTCTACATGTAGTATCTTAAAAGTCTCCTTTACCCTTGTATGTTTTTACATTCTGTAAAATGTATCTCAATTCTTCACTATGTGTCACTTTGATGAAGGTAGTCTGTACAGGAAGGTAGTATATCATTTACCCCCACTGAGAGAAACTTTAATTGGTCTATACGTAACTATAATTTCCCAGTCGCCCCAGTCAATCAAGACTCAACACCCAATCATGACCTGATGTGATTGGTCTAGACATACTCATCAATGGCAGACAACAGCAGACGATTGGTGACTGAAATCTACAAACCAGAGGAAAATCGAAACTTCTGGCCGTAACTCTCAGCCCGCCCCACATAGAGTTACAATACGTTAACTACCTTTACAAGGTTCTACCCTTTAAGGTGGCTGGCGGGGATTGTCAGTTCACCATTTGGACACCAGGGGTCTCCTATGCTCTATTGAAATTATGAGAACGAAATATGCAAAATTCTGAATGGGTTGAACAGGGATTTGAACTGCAGACCTCTTGTGTACAAGGCAGAGATGTAACACATGCACCACAGAGCCAGTTGGGGGAGGGAATTCAGGATGTACCATATAATCTAGATGTACTTATTCTAGCCATTTCCCTTAAGGAAAATGTTCAATCATCCAAAACATTAGAAATATGGCTGGGACCATATGTCAGAACTACACTCACAGCAAAGACAATTGTATGATCTAAGTGCTGGGGAAGTTATAAGAAAATTTGATTACTTTTGAATATGGCTCTGTGGATTTATGTTGAATATTGCTGTATAATCCTATATAATAGTAAAAGTTCTGTATCTCAGAAATATGCCTGGGACCCCCACATTTTTATTGCATATATGAATAGTACATATCATTTTGGGATTCTGGTGATAATCTGGTGAAAATCTAATTACTTTGATTCTATCCCCGCCAGCCACCTTAAGGGTTGCTGTTGCAGGGGTGCATCATGCCCATTGGTCAGTAAGCTACACTAATGAAGTGCTGGTGAGACTGCTCTCCAGCACTTCAATAATGCATAATGCTAACGCTCTGGGACTGAATTCATGAATCATGCTGACCCTATGGAGTTGATGCACTCCAGGAGGGTATCTCAAAAAGATTTGGAATTGATCCTGTCGGAGGTGATAATTCCAAAATTTAACTCACTGACCTTCTGGAGTGGATTCCCTCTTGTATTGTAAAGAGGGAGTCAGTTATAGGAGTGGTATAGGAGGGGTCCAGTCTCTTATTTTGCAACTCAACCTATTTCTGTGCAGTTCACTTGTAGCAGAGGTCAAGCAGGGAAGTCTGTTCTTAGGGTGAGAAATGTAGGAGAACTGCAGGATCAAATAGGTACGGTGAGAACTGGTTTCCCAATCTTATTGAGATACCCTCCTGGAGGCTGATGCAAAAAAGATTAGGAATTCAGTTCTCACTGTAGCTAGCATACCTCCCAGTTCCCAGGGATTCTCCAGGCTGAGGGACCAATTCTCACCTTATACTGTGATGGAATTGACTTGCTCTCAATTAGACTGCATTGCAAAAAGTTGGGGGAACTGGTTCATTGATTGGTTCCACCTAAATACTTCTCATAGTAGGGAGGTCAGGGAATTATAGTAGGGAACTAGCTGGGAATTGATTCTCAATTGGGCAGCATTCATCAATTCCCAGCCACTCCTAAATCACTTCTATGACCAATTACCTTTTGGCAACACAACAGAGAATTAATCCCCTGAATTCACTTAGTTCCATTTTGGGAATAGCACCTCCGACAGAACCAGTCCTTACCGGGTTAAACTATGCCATTCCACCATTTAAGAGATACAGTTGACTACTGCTGGCATGACTACAAATTCCCTAATGGTGGTAATAAGGGATGAATTGTAAACAGATGACAGAGCTGATGTAATTCTGCTGACAAGGTGATGGCAGCTGCAATCCTCTGTGTCACCAACTGCCCTGTAAAAATTAACTGTTGAGTTTCAACACATGTAGAAATCATCCAGGCCTACAACACTGTCTAATCCATTTGTAATGGCTTGTTTGAGTGCCGGGATCTCGAATACACACCGGTCGAGAATAAACGCCATGGTATAGGAGTAATAAAAAAAAAATCTTAAGCGCTAAAAACAGAATTCAAATTTATAAGTGCCTGCCTTGAATAAGGATGGGGGTGAAGAGGCGTTGAAATTAATAAGCATCCTGGCACTTAAAGAGCCACTATAGTAAGCTAAAGAGCAAATCTACCTTTGTTGAGGAACACCAAAGGGTAGCAGCAGGGGGATCAGTCCTCAAACAGGGGGCGATAAAACGGAAGATTGTCAGCAGGAAATCGTTATTAACCCTATAAGAACTGCAGTCAGGGCGTAGAAAGCAAATTTTATCAGGGGGGGAGCTCAGCGTGTGCCGACTTCAATCATCTTGAATTGTCGACTTTTAAAAGCCCAGTGATATCTTTAGATTCCTGCATCCCTGCCACCTTCCTATTCCCACTGAGGCATTTTATGTGTGTTAGTTATCATAATGCATGAGTTGGAATAAAGGAAAATCTAAAAGTACAAAATTTGAGGCTAATTAAATAAAGTTTATAATGCTGTGTTCTCTGGAGTTCCTAAGCACAGCCACTCAGTCAATATATTTTCTCAATTTTCCTCTGGGGGGAGGGGGTGGTATGACGTCATCAACCTGACAGACGCACCCAAGTTCAAGTCCTCTATACCTGTTAGACTGCAGACAGATGTGGATCAATACGAAGGGATTGGACCATCATCCCTCCCATCAGGGAATATAGCACCTACCTATACCGAGGTAGCGGATTGTCCAATGGGCGCGGCCATGGCTGAAGCTGGTTCCCAGCTATCATCACTGATAACAGTTATCTTATGGGTACCACTGCCCACCGAGAGGTCCGCACTGAACGGCTGGGATTATTTTATTGGCTGATAATTAATCCCACTATTTCCGTATATAGCACCCAACTATAGGGTTCAATATGGACGTTCAGTGGGTAGGTCATTGCTTGATGGGTACCGGGCATTAGATGATGTACCCAAAGGAATTCTGTGGTGACTGTGGTGAGGCAATTATCTGATTGGTTTATAGTGCATCCAGGTCCAATCCTGTGGCATCCACCTAAAGGTCTCAATATGGATGCTCAGTGGGTTGGTCATTGCTTGATGTGGCACCTGGCGTGATAAACACTTATAGAACCAGCATGATGGGTACTACATGATGTACTCAAAGTTGTCTGCAGTGAATATATAGGGAATTAACTGATTCATTGATAATGCATCTTGGGGCAACCCTATAGCATTGGTGTGTGTTGGAGTTGGGGGGTGTTGGGGGGGGGGTGTAGGAGGAGAGGCTTAGGGTCTAAATACCTGCCACTAGCAGTCACACAGACACATGAATTTTGTATAATTTGTGTGGGCAGGGGGGGGGGCTTTTTTTTATCTATACCCTCTACCTGCCAATATGGGATGGTGGGTCAGCGTGGCGGGGAGTAGTAGGTTATAATCGATATAGATTTTTCATCTCTATATCCCTCGATGTGTTGACAGTCGCTAATTGCTCAGCAGTGGGTAGCAGATTTAGCGGTAATAATCTTTTCTATCATCGAAAGGGAAATATCGTACAGATATTTTTCAAGTAATATTGTTAACGTATGCCATCTGCATAGTTTGAATTAAAGATTGTTCTTGAAGTATCTGCCGCCAGTAGAGGTGAGGGATAGCATCCAGTTTGTACACGTGTGCTCAATAGGTGGGTTACCGCAAACAGATAGTACCCACTACACTGACTTTACAACCTATAGTTTGAGATATAGATTATTCTGGAAGTATCTGCCGCCACGTGAGGCAGATCAGGGGTGTGGGGGGGGGGGGGGGAAGGGTCCAGATTGTACGTGAATATAAGCACGTGAATACCATGTAGATGTGTGCCCAATAGGTGGGTAATAGGTACAAATCTCAATCGACTCAAAATCAAGTTTAAAAAAAACCATGCAAGCTTCCATTACCCATTTCCTTATCAATTGACAGGTCTCTTTGTCATAGGAAGGCCATATCTGATGAAATCAAATGATTAAACTTTTGCATGTTATATGGTCGTATTTTGTATTAAAAGACAGGTGACCGGCTTTGAATTACTCGCATAGACTTACAGGTACATAGTTTATGAAAATAAAATGAAAAATCAATGAATGATTAGCTGGTAATGTGAGGTGACCTATGTAAGGGGCCAGTTCCTTATGAATGTCAACACCTCTCTACCCCCAGTCCTCATTCGACACAGACGCTTATTCGAACACTGATAAACCAGCAGCTATTCCTTATTACTATAGTCTATATATTTAAAACATAGCGTATAAGCCCCACACTTGATGCTATCCCTTTAAGCCGCACCTGAAATGGTCTATAAATCATGACTTATATGCGGGTTTTTATCCAATTATTATCCACGGAAACCCCTCACACCCTAAATCCATGGAGTGAGTATACCATGCCCTACATCCAACATTAATTAGTCCTTTAAAGGCCGCTGATGCATCAATGCATCATGCCCATGATGCACCGATGAAGTGCTGGTGAGACTGCTCACTAATGAAGTACTGGCGAGTAGTCTCCGCCGCACTTCATTGGTGCATCATGACGACCAATGGGCATGATGCACTCCTGTAATGATGTATCAGTGGCCTTTAGAGGGTCTCAATTAAAAAGCTTACCTTGCACAACAGCCTATACAGGAGGAGATGGAGTAGTAGTAGTAGTAGCAGTAGTAGTAGTAGTATATGGACAGGGTGGTATGCTTCAGGTACTACTAATGCTGCTGGTGTAGAGACCGACAGGGAGGTAGGTAGGTGGGTAGGTAGGTAGATGGGGGTACAGGTCTCCAAACTGCTGCCTGCTGATCCAGTATCACACTGCCAGACAGCAGCAACAGCAGCAGTGGTACAGTCAATACAGGAGACGCGTGAAAAAACCAGACGATTCGGTTTTACTTAAAAATTAGCCTGTTTCTAAATCAGCTTGGTTCCCGGAATAGGATCAACTCAATGGATGTAATAAATATTCTTTCTTGCTGGAATTATGTATGGGTCACTTGGCTTATATGATATGATGATATCAAAAGGCAGATAGTATATAGAGGCCTGACTGTATGTAATAGTAGTAGTATTGGTTTGGAGCCCTTAGCGACGGCTGGCAGGCTTACCCTACTGATGCTGCACCAGCAAATCCAGCAGCAGCAGCAGCAGCAGCAGCAGCAGCAGCAGCAGCAATGCCTTCCTCCTCCAGCGGCTGTTCCCTCCTCACTATCCTCAGCAGGTGAAGTGGGCCACCACCACCACTCCCTCCTGGGTACACCCTGGAGGTGCTGCGGCTATACAACTCTACCCACCCAGGTGCAGTAGTGGGTATATACTGATAATGGCTGCAGGGGTATTCAATGGTAAAGCTGGGATCCTCCAGTACGTAAGTCCTCCTACCCTTGGTAAGACAGGGCTAGTGTATGGTATACGTGTAGGGTAGACAGTAGGTCCTACCTTGGCTAAGGTCCTCCTCCTGGTGGTCGTGGTTTAAGGGCGGGAAGGCTGGTCCTGGTGGTGTCGCAGTGTCGTCACAGCGTCTCACTGCTGCCTCTCTCTGCTGCGTCTCCCCTGCGTTCCCCTTCCTCCAGTAGACGCTGCCCGCCACCTGGTGAGTGCTGCGTGAACCAG